>JAINUG010000072.1:3762798-4060298 GCA_029706075.1 Aldrovandia affinis | reverse complement strand
CATGGTAAACAGCTATGATGGCCCGAGAGTTTGCCATGGCTGGAGTCCCAGAGCACAAATGCCCATGTCCCCATCCAGCCCCGGAGAGATCTGTTTAAACACACTGAGGGGAAATAAAAACACTTTCAAGGAAGCGCACACAAATCTTTCCTCAGCGACAACTTTTAACACGTCAGACGCTGAGGGCCGGGTGCCAGGCCAGGGGATCCCCAGGAGGGCGGGCGGTGGCCGGGGCACTAGCGGGCGACGGCGGGCGATCTCAGTCCGTCATTCACCGCAATCCTGCCAGCACGGAGTCCTCGCCGCTGCACCGGAAGGAAAACAAACCCAGAGCCCCGAAGAACACTGAAGAATTTCCCTTTATCTTTCTCCTCCACTCCTGTGGAGCACAGCCAAAAATATCATTTGCAAACCATAATGAAAACCAGGAAATGTGTCCTCCCCTCTCCTCTCCTCTCCCCTCTCTCTCCCCCTCCTCTCCTTGTCTTTGTTTGCCATTGAACAGTGAGGTAAGGTATAGGACTGTGCCCCCACCCCCCCCCTCTGCCCTGCCCCCCCCATCTCTTATTAAGGGAGTCAGTGAGGCCACTCATTCCTGACTGTGTGGAAGATTCGAAACACATTGCCACACATCGGCCTTCATCGTTAACACCATACATCTGTCAGGGCCCTGGCTGCCACTCACATCTGGTTTCTGTATCAGGGCCCCGTGTCCGCGTTAACCCCTCAGCGCCAGCTGCAGCACCCGGGCGGGAGGGAGGAGGGAGCTCTCGGACACAGCACCCCACCCCTGCCCCTGGTGCCTCCGTACCCCGAATTCGCAGCACGAGATGCCCGCATTACGCCATTCCCTTACCCCCCCCGCATGCTGCTTGTGATTTCCTTTCCTTTTTTATTTTTTATTTTCCTTCCCCCCCTTTTTCTATCAAAGGCTGTGAGGGGAATATGTGACCCGGTATGCTTTGCTACGCAGGCCCGGTTCACCTCAAAAGAGTCCTGCTCGCTGTGGAGCGGTACATAAGAGGAGGCGTGTTAATATTCACAGTGAGGCGCAGGGAGAAAATTGTCCTCTGGGTAGTCTTTTGAGGGATATGACACGGAACAGGATCTTGATTTGTGGGTGGCGCAGCAAGTGTCTTTTGTTAATAGCATCCTTTGACAATGGAAGTGTGTTGCATTTTGCGTGTGGTGCAATAGCGCCCCCTTCTGGCGAAGAAAATATTCACAGGGGCACAGATGTTACACAGATTTTCTTCCAAATGTCACCGTAGCTGAGTACAACATGCCTGTTTGGTCTTATGGCATTTAATTGCATGTCAACATTTTTTTTTTTTAAATGAGATCTAACATTTACTGCAATTCATTGTGTCTGTTTGAAAGCATTGCCGATGGAAATGCAGTGTGATTGAGTGAAGTGTGGTCGACTATACTATGGGAAGCAGGAGGTTAGCATAATGTTTCAGTCTGGACATCTTTGCATGTAGAACTATGTGGTGCAAGAGCAGCTACTCACCATGACTCCATTAGCCTTATCATGACTCTTATGCTGGCTCTGACCATGACTCCATCACAGGGATGTGACTCTTTGAGCCTGACTCCATCACAGTGATGTGACTCTTTGATGCTGGCTTATGACTCCATCACATGGATGTGACTCTTTGATGCTGGCTCTGACCATGACTCCATCACAGGGATGTGACTCTTTGATGCTGGCTCTGACCATGACTCCATCACAGGAATGTGACTCTTTGATGCTGGCTCTGACCATGACTCCATCACAGGGATGTGACTCTTTGATGCTGGCTCTTGACCATGACTCCATCACAGGGATATGACTCTTTGATGCTGGCTCACCATGACTCCATCACAGGGATGTGACTCTTTGATGCTGGCTCTGACCATGACTCCATCACAGGGCTGTGACTCTTATATGACTCCCTGATGCTGGGTGTACAGTAAAGAGGCAGCTGAACAATGGCAGACACAGGGAGCTCCAGCTGGAGATGTGCCTCATGTTGTTCCATCTGTTTACTATTCAGCATGCACAAAATAGCCTTTCTGTTCTCTTCTGTTTTCAAATGTATTACCTATCCCTGAAGTAAGGAAGGGTGGCCTACCTACATTTAAACCATGTAGGTGAGGGACACTTCCAGAATGTGTGTCAAACAAGTTTTTCTGGCAAACAGTGTGGCTCATAACAACCGACTGCAAAAAAAGAGCCAGTAAAATCAAATCACCCGAATGATGAAAACCAACAGAGGCAGGCGGAGTGAGACTGCGGGAAGAAATGGAAAAAGCCAGACCGTGGAATGCGTGGCGTTCCGTCCCAGAGCAGCCTGCTGGCTGCTGGCGCTGCGGTGTGAAAAAGCTGGTTTCCTTTGTTACGCCGCCAGCTCTAACGCCGCGCTACCATTGTTACAGTATATGTGCCTGGAGCCTCCCGCGGTCGCTGTGGCAGTGTTTCATTGGGACAAAGTTGGGCATGCGCTGCGATTCTCCAAACCTCCGGCGCTTCGGAGGGCAGGAAAGCACCCAAAGAGAAAAGTCGAGCCTCGGCGTTGTGGTTTGCGGTACTTTATCTTTAACACAAAGCAGAAGTCATGTTCTGATATTTAAATATATATTTATTTAATGTTTCAATAATAAAATAAACGAATAAGTGCATGACAAATCGCATCTGAAAGGCGCTCAGCCAATCCACAGTTGAAGAAGGTAGACGTGGTCTTAAGATCCTATTAATGTGGAAACGTCTGGAATCGCGCTGTGGCCTCGGTATTTCCGTTACGCCTGTTGGTATTTGCTTCGCCCCTCAATTTGACACAGCTTTAATCGTCTCGATCAAGCCAGCTTCGCTTCTTTTTTCTTTTCTTTTTTTTTACCTCAACGGTTATCAGAGAATCCATGGTGTTACATCTGGCCGGGGAGACTGCAATAAACACCGCCCCACCCATATCGCGGTTGGGTCACCCGGTTGGGGCATTTCAGTGTGGTCGTGTCAAGGGACGAGAAAGAATTGTGAGCGTTGACCGCGTTTGCCAGAGTCCTGGCATAGCACCAAGGCACTGCTCATGGGCACAGCTACTCCGGGGACCACGGAACGCATAGGAAACGCAGTCATAGCGCAATTTACACTTTCCTCCAGAATACTAATTCCGTGTAAATGATAACGCAGAAGAGCATAAACCACTGCCAAAACGAGCAGCAGCGACTAAAGTAATACAGCATGGCATAATAAGGCCTGGCAAGATAACTTTTGCTGAAAAGTGATCTGAATGGTCATTCTCAGCTTGTCCCCAAGGAAACATCAGCTGTAGAGGGGACAGGGAGTTTGGGGAGAGAGCACTGCACCAGGGGCTCATGTGTAGAGGGTTACACCTCAGGTTTGGTGTAAAGTGTAAGTACGCAGCAGTGTGGCCCAGTGGCTTGGGACCAGGCCTTGTGACCAGGTGCACCTGTAAAGATGGATAGTGTAAAATGTAAGATATGTCACTTTTCCTTGACAAGGGAGTCTGATGGGCCAAATGACTTATATCATGTCAGGCTGTGCAAATCACCATGGAAAAAAACACCATCATGTCATATGCATAATAATAATAATGAGATGACGATCCAAAAGTGGATTGCAATTATACATTTTTAATAAATGCATAACTTGTACCTCTTTAGCACAAATAGCTGTAGCGGAAATGTGTTAGCGTTCAGTGTTCAATGACAAATTTTCCCAGTCGCTAAAGATTTTAAATTAAGATTTTATAAAAATCAAAGGGGTACATCTGCAAATAAGACTATGTAGGTCAGAGGCAGAATGACCAGGCGATAGAGCCGTTTAAAACAGCAAGCCAGTGAGAATCTGAAGAAACACAACACAGGCACTGAATCATTTTAAATCGTACAGTTATCACATTTATTCAAATTGGTATCACACAACATACAGGACAAAGCAAATAAAAATCCACAAAGCCCAATTTTTTTAAAGCCATGTTTTGTACCACTCCAGGGAGAATGCACTTATTTATTCACAACCATGCATACATTGTAAACATGTGTTGTATTCTTTAAGGATTCTCAAACTAAATAAGATGTACTTTGGAAAATTTTAGTCAGTCTGCACAGAGTCAATTACATTTTTTTTTACCACAAAAGCGGAGTAAAAAACCTGACAACAAAAGTACTAATATCACCTACGTGTACTCTTCCAATTGCCTCCTTTTCTCCAAAATCTGAGCTTTAAAACGAATCCGATCAAAAGTTCCACTCAATTCCAACAGGTGGCAGCACAACCCATAATAAAATGAAAAACTGGCACGATATTGTTCACCACTGATAAACACAACAGGACGTCTGTCACGGATACTGGCATATTGTGTTAATCTACACTAGTAAGGTAGGCAGAGCTAGCCCTGGAGCTGCATAAAGCTATTCCTTTATTTGGTTTGTCCAAGCTTTCGCCAGTCCTGTTTCCTGGGCCAGATGTGTGAAAATGCCCATCATCCCTCAGCACATTGTTGCTGGCGTCTTAACGGAGGATGGAGGAACACAGGTCAGAGGCAACATTCTTAGGTTGTTGTCACATGGCTCATTCTGAAATGCCATTAATGAGTAATGTGGATCATGGGACTTTCGCACCGTTCCACCCCGGGCCAAATTCGGTGTGTTTGAACCTTAAGTCTCAGTCAAAACCTTAAAACTGGCACAATAGAAGATCCTGGGATGGATTACTGAGAATTAAGGGGTCATTAGGCATTAGTTCACATGGGATAGAAGCCCTCCCCCCCCTCCTGTAGTGCAGCTGAGGGGGGCACACAGTCAGTCAGGAATAAACATGTGTGTATTGCTCTGTAGTGTTACAGTTTATTACTAACGTGTTCCGCCTTGTATTTGAATGATTGGGACTGTAGAGCCGTAATCCTTGAAATGCAACATACAGCGCATCCTGTGTCTCACTCTGAGTCTCTGACACATGAAAGGAAGAAAATAAGCATAAAGGCATTGCAGGAAAAGGCATGAAATGGGGGTGATTCCAAATGCTTGGCGTCACAACACAGCAGTTCAACGGTTTAGACCGATTACAAAAAACCGAAACGAAACAAAACAAAAAGCACCTTCCTGGCTTCAGGAACTGGAAGAAGTGCCAGGTGAAAAGGGGAGGAATTTGCAGAGGTAAGAGGAGGCTTCCAAGAAACCGAAAATGAAAAGAGCCTTTTGCCACCGTTCAAAAGAACACAGCCGTTGTAGGCTTTGAGCGAACGTCTTCATGAGCGGTCTGAGGAACATGTGAGGACAGAGAGAGGAGAGGGCCAGTGCAGTGGAGCACGTGGGCTTTCCTTGACAAGAAAACAAAGAAAAGGTGTAGCTCATTTCTAGCAGCTCCACCCTTATCACGGTCGTGGAGGCACCGCAGTGCGGAAAGGCACAGTATACTGCCCCATAACGGGGTAACGTTAAGGAAAGGCATACGAGCGGTGTCGTTTTTGGAAAAAATCTGAAAGTGTGGTAACCTCCCGAGTTTATTACAATAACAACATACAAAGAAGCTAGGGCTGCCTAACCCTTGAGCGAGCGATTCTACACAAACGAGGGGCTTGCTCGCAACACAGTGAGCTTGTTCAAGAGGATTCCCGTCACTCGCAGAGAGGACATTAAGCCTTTTGTAATTAAAGCCTTGGATGAGGGAGTGCACGCTAATCTACTCCCGAGCTAAAGGCGTAGAAAAAAGAAGAACAAAAAAAAACCTGCGACCATTTCAAATTAGAACCGTTGACGAATATGAACTACTGAACTGAGCCACAATACAGCACTTAGCACCAGGAGCCGGGGCATAGCACTTATCACCAGGAGGGCTTTCAGTATCCGCCACCTGATTTAGCTCAGCGGGGGGGAGTTACTGGAGAAGAGGAACCCCCCCCTCTGGTCACTCCCTGACTCACGAAGTGGTTGCGGTCATAATTGCAGCTTTGGTTGCGGTTGTAGTTGCAGTCATGGACTTCGGGCTTAAGGCTGGAGGCGGAGAGGGAGGGGGGCAGCATAAGTACAGGTTTCACCACAGCAGAGCTGAGGGAAAAAGAGAAAAAGAGGGAGGAGAGAGAGGAAGAGAGGGAGGAGCGAGCTCTGGCAGACAGTGGCAGGGAGGGAAAGAGAAGGAGGGAGAGGGATGGCGAGACGGAGAAAGAGGGAGGAGATGACGATCACGGGACTCCGCTCAGGCATTTTTCTTGACCACGTGGATGAAGTAACAGGGTGCTTGGGCCTGTCCGGGGGTGTAGTTCTTGAAGTCCCCGTACACGCTGTGTTGGCACTGGCCACCAAAGGCTTCACCCAGAATCTCCTTGAACTTGTCCAACCGGTGGGGGTAGTAGGAGAGGCGGAACTTACTGCAAAGAAAACCACATCACATGACTGCAGAGCATCCACTGACCACAACTGCACACAGGGCTCCAAACCTGCTGTGAAGGACACACACTATCTACAGTGGTATCAGATATGGTGCAAGTATATGGTGTATGGGCTCATGGGGGAGGGTGAATTGAATACATAGAGGGTACAGTTGGCCACCAAATTGGGAGAAAATCAGGGAAAAAATCTGAAATTAATAGAAATTTCAAAAAAAGGGTTAAAGGGAAGGGTTGGTCTGTGCCTTAGGTTCCCATGTGACCTCAGTGTACCTCATCATGCACTCACTAGCTCTGCTCCATTCTAATGGAGACTCAACTTTCAGCAACTTTCAGTTCAATCCTGGATACCAACCAAGCCTCCACACCCTCTCTCATACCTGAGGTCAGGTAAAACCCCACCCCCACACCCTCTCTCATACCTGAGGTCAGGTAAAACCCCACCCCCACACCCTCTCTCATACCTGAGCTCAGGTAAAACCCCGCCCCACACCCTCTCTCATACCTGAGCTCAGGTAAAACCCCGCCCCCACACCCTCTCTCATACCTGAGCTCAGGTAAAACCCCGCCCCCACACCCTCTCTCATACCTGAGCTCAGGTGTGCTGTCTTGGCCCTCCGGGTGTGGCACCTGCACAGTGTAATCCAGGGTGATCATGTGTGGCTTGTTGTTCACCCACAGCACAGAGGTTGAGATGTCCTGGGTCAGATCACTCTGAAACACACACACACACACACACACAATTAAAACACAGGTCTTTCTGTAACACACCACGGACGGACACACACACACACACACACACACACACACACACACACACACACACACACACACACACACACACACACACACACACACACACACACACACACACACACACACACACACACACACACACACACACACACACACACATATCTGGTCTCTCCTGCTGTTGTACAGTTCAGTTATGGTTTACACGATGCAGGGCTGGCTGTTGCAGGGAAGAGAGAAGTTTTTCAGGCAAGGGCTTTGTTCAAAGGTTCTCCCCTCATCGCTAAAGATTACCACAGCAGGTGTGCTTATCCAGGCACTCTCAAACTGCTCACAATTTTTGATCTCCTCAAATTCAAGTGGGCACGAGCTTTACGAGTAATAAGCACTAAGTGCTTTTACAGCGCAGATAACTGAAGAGAAGCACTTCAGGCCTCACCTTCTGGCCTTCTATTCCTGGCCTACTTTTACAGAAAATGGGCAACATCCGGTTGGCTACGGACGCCGATTTATTTTTAAACTACGGCCTCCTCTGTTGGCAGGAAGATAAACCTTTCCCTCCATCAGGGAAATATGAACTCCCCCCACAGGGTGGAGCAGCTGTCCAGAGAAACTGCTTCTCAGTCCATCAATAGAGCACAGAACCTTTTTAAACACAGCAGCCATTTTTTTTTAAACTTTAAAAAAAAAAATTCCACCGGTACTGTAAAGATAATGACGCCAACTTGGCAGGCCATGGCTTTGGAATAATTACAATCATGTAGGCATTATAAACCTTCTAAAAAACATGTCTAATGTGGACAAGCACAATATACCAGCATTAGTGATTGTATCACCGCCATTTCATTGCGGGGGCAATTATCCAACACTTGTGGATAAAACTATGAACCAAATTTGAGAAGAAGAAAATATATTTAAAGCCCTTTTGTTGACACAACTATGGAAGCGTAGTGTAATGGTTAGGGAGCTGGGCTTGTAACTCAGAGATTGCAGGTTAAATTCCCAGGTGGGCCACTGCTGTTGTACCCTTGAGCAAGGTACTTAACCTGAATTGCTTCAGTAAAATATCCAGCTGTATAAATGGATTGCATGTAAAGAAATGTAAACTGTGTAAGTCGCTCTGGATAAGAGCGTCTGCTTAATGCCTAAAATGTAAAATGGAATGGAATGGAAAAAACAGACTATTGTGACTGTAAAAGTGTAAAAGATCAACACATTTGTGTTGTTCAAATAGCAATTTGTCTGTAGCTGATTGTGACTGTGAAGTACAGGGCGAAACTGTAACCCTGCCCACAGGAGCTCCTCTACCTTGTAGTAGATGTTCTTTCCCTGTGGCGCCCTCCCGGTCTCCAGGATGTAGTCATAGTTGCGGTGGTCAATAATGAGGATCCCACCGGGCTTCACCATGCTGGCTATGTTCTGTAGGGCCAGCTTCTGGTCACTTTGGTCCCCTGCAGAGGCCAACAACCAATCCGGCAATCAATCGGCCAGTCTATCAATCCATAAATCAATCAGCACATAAATGAATCAATCAATCCAACCAACCAATCAAAAAATATATGAATCAATAAGCCAGTCCATCACTCTAAAAGAACAGTAATCAATCAATATAGCATCATGTGCACACCCTTGTGGGCGCACTCAAGTCCTCTCTGCCTGTGTGTCTCTATCTCCCTCTCACCTTTGAAGTCTGGCAAGTGAGCGAAGGAGTTCCCTAAGCAGATGACGGCATCGAACCCACTCCCTGGCTTCTCCACGTCGTCCGTTAGCGTCAGCCAGTTGGCTTCCTCGATCACTGCACAGACAGAAACCATCACAATTAAACGCATTCCCCGCTCAACAGCCCTGAGGCTAATTCCCATGGGAATTCACTGCCACGCTTTGACCCCGCCCACCTCTGTGGGCACTGGAGGAAGTCTTACCCCATTGGTCAAAGGCGGGCTCTTTTCTCCTGTCCCATCTGGCCTTCAGGGCGTACTTGAGCATCTTGTCACTGGCGTCCACACTCATCATACTGAAGCCCTCCTCCACCAGCATGATGGAGTCCACCCTGCATGCGAACACACACACAGACACAGACACACACACACACACACACACACAGCAGAATGCAACCATTATTTTCATGCTGTAACATTGCTGCACAAGCTCTATAACGCTACTGCTTTACACTGTGTACTGCCACTCAATTCACACTGTGTAATGCTACTACATTCACACTATGTAAACCTACTGTATGCACTGTGTGCAGCCACTTCATTCACACTGTGTAAATTTGCTGTGCACACTGTGTGATGCTGCTGCTGTGATATAGGCATATTGCTGATCCACACACACTGCTGTTCTCTGCGTTTGCAGGACACGTGGCTGGGTCCATTTGTGGCCAGCTTCTGTCCTGGTGCTTCCGTGCCTGCTCTGGGTACACTTGAGCTGAGAAAAGTCATTTATATGGATCTACAGGACCGACAAAACAAACAAAAAGGACTGTGGATGTGTGATGCCTTGCTCATTTCTTAATAAAGCGACCTCCAGCCTGATTTACAGCTGTGTACAAGCTGAAGATAGAGAGATGATTTCAGTACACACTACTTGTTTATGCTGCTCATGGCAATACCGAGGCAATTTCGAGTCAGGTACTTTCAGAGATTGGAACCTGCATACCTCCAGTAAACGTCAAGTACCGTAATAATTACCTCCAACTGCCAGCATGAACCTTAACCTTAAGCAAACAAAGGGTGCAACTCTTCTGGTTTTGCACGTCAAGGATCTTTCCAAACTCCCTCCTACGACAAGTGCAGCATGTCACTGGGAAAAGCATTTATAATTAGACCTGTCTCAGTTACTTGGCCGTACACTCACTGGCCCTGGTGGAGGAATTTGGGCTGGGCATTTTACAGAGAGAGAGAGAGAGAGAGAGAGAGAAACACAGACACCGCCCTCAAATGCCAAGATCCAATGACTGCACAGCTGGAGGATCATACTACCGAAGGCATTCTTCTAGACCACATATAGCAAGGGTACTGCCCTCTGCCCCTCAAAGCCCAAACACCATTCTACAAACATGTTTACTACGGGAGACATTCAGCCCAACTAGGGCACGGGGAAAAATCTCTACTCTGGACAGCTTTGTTTACTTTTCTGGCCTAAGCGTCCTGCAATCTGATTGTCGTCATCATATTTCTGAAGGTTGATTTGGTTGGCTGGGGTGGTTTATCATTTCACGCACCCAACGACCCACTGTATGCCCACCCCTCCCCCTGATGTCCTCTTGTCTGTCCGTATTGATCTTCCCACTTGGTACAACTAGCATCCATGCAGTTCAATGCTAGCATTGGTGGATGATTTTAGCCTTGCCTTGCTTTGCTAATATGGAGATTTCAGAAGGTTTGCAATGTCGAGCCTGACAAGTGAGGCTAATACATCTCTGGAACTACCGTTTGATTCTTCTGTAGGTTATTGGAACACATACATATTGCTTCTTGGACCAATCAGGGAATGAGTAAGACTCACCAGAGATTCAACTGCTCAGTCACTGAGAGAATACTATTGGCCCACATGCTAAATTGAGGAGCATCCCTAAAATATAATTGGCTGATTATTGGGCATTATTAAGCATTATCCATTCACCTGTTGAGGTAATGCTGATTACATAAGTCATTGTAAGACATGGCACAGGAAGATCTGCTCTGTTACCTACCAGGATTTAACCTCAACAGTGAAATATCTCACTTGTGCTAAAGGCTAAACTAGGGTTCTTCAACTACTTCTTCCTGTGGGCCAGATTACACCATTCTTAAAAATGGTGCAAATAGGCCCAAAAATGTTCCACGTACTACTTATAAAACAATGTATGTATAAGACGTAGGCTACCCTACATGTATGTGTAAACAGAGTAGATGACTTCTTAAAATATGAATATCTATTACTTATTTCTCTGTCACTAGTGGGAAGCTGACACTATGCAGGTGCAGACCTGGATATAGCATTGAAGAATTTGAATAATACTTTCACACTTTTATCTGGATTTTAAAAAAGGGCATGTGACAGTGTATTTAGACTGAATTAACAATCCTGGAAGAATATGGAGGTAGTCACTTGCAGGTTTGTTTGTTGACTCTTCTGTGAGCATCACTCATATACTTTAGATATACTTTTATCTTTTCAACGATCAAAGGGCGAGAAGTACATCTATCATGGGCCCCTGAGCAGCGAGTATTTGGCCCCGAGAAACAATCTCCCAGCACTGTACAAAGGAAAGAGTTGGTTATGAACAAATAGTCCAAGGGCCAAGGATCACTTCTAAAGTGGTACATTTATGCAACTAGGCTAAAATCACGAAACAGTATGAAGGTCAGGCTCAAGGTATTGTGTTATCATGTCTAGTAAACCAGCTTACCCCTGGTCAATATACACAATACCTTGACTAATCCAATGCATCTCTTTACTCACCCCTCCCCCTCCCCCTCCCCCAAATTGATCCTCCAAAACCTCCAGCAATGACTCCAGGATCCCTGGGACACCTGCTTGTGCAAATGTATAACTGTGCCCAGACATTACATTACATTACAGGCATTTAGCAGACGCTCTTATCCAGAGTGACTTACAGTTTACATTTCTTTACAATCCATTTATACAGCTGGATATTAACTGAAGCAATTCAGGTTAAGTACCTTGCTCAAGGGTACAACGACAGTGTCCCACCTGGGGATTGAACCTGCAACCTTAACGTTACAAGCCCAGTTCCCTAACCATTATACCACACTGCCGCCTACAGCCGACATCAGCAGAATGATCAGCAGCTGTTGATTTTGCTCAGGCAATTTACCTCACCCACCCTGACTGACAAGCACTTCAGCATGCTGGATCTGTTCCACCTAAATGCAAAGCAGTCAGATAGAACCTGTAAGTAAAGAATATATATATGTATATGTACTGTATATGTTTATATATATATATATATATATATATACAGTGATGATTGAAAGTTTTTGAAACCCTTGTTTTAACCACAAAATCCTTATTTAATCATAACCAGTCTTTTCTGAACTGAAATAAAGGGTCTATATTTACCAATTTCATACATGTTTAGAGAAAATTGTGTATATAGTAGAGTAGAAATATGGAAAAAAGAATTAGTGAAGGTGCAAATATAAGTTGCCTTAGTTCAATCAAGTAGGTAAGTAGAATCAATCAAGATCTGACCCGATGTTATTTCGCATCCATCAACAATAAGAAGAACACCGAATAGAACTGCCAAGGGTAGCCAGGAAGAAGCCTCTGCTATCTAAAAAGAACCAGATTGTCGGTCTTAAGTTTGCCAGAGACCACCTGGACAAACCTGAAGGTTTCTGGAAGTCTGTTCCTTGGACAGATGAGTCCAAAATCAACCTTTTTGGTCACAATCAAAAACGCCATGTCTGGCAAAAATCCAACACTGCCCACCACCAAAATCCCTACAGTCAAGCATAGTGGAGGGAGTGTCATGATCTGGGGCTGCTTTTCTTCCTCTGGGCCTGGACAACTCAACATCATTAAGGGAACCAATAATTCTGATAAGGTAAGATAAGGTTTAGATAAAGATTTTATAGGGTTATTTTATATAACATATGAAAATAATGGCCACATAATGGTAGGGTTCACAAACTTTCAAGCATCACTGTATATATAAAGGGTGGCTATTTTGAGGAATCCAAGATTCAATTTTCAATTAAATTTTATTGAACATTGCTTTCAAGTATTTTTCAAGTATTTAAAGAAACTTATATGGTGTAAAACATTGTCAATTATGAGATAAACCTAGTGTCCAGCAGGTGTACTCAAACTTTTGACTGGTACTATATATATATATACATACACACACACACACACACACCAGTATCAACCAGTATGCAAAGCTGGTAGAAACTCACTCAAAAAAAGCATAAAGCTGTTATTGCAGCAAAAGGTGCCTTCACCAAATATTAATACGATGGGTCTGAATGCAAGTCACATATTTTTTTCCTATTTTATTTTCCTTTTTTAAACATTTGCTGAGAAAAATTAAATATTCACTTTAAAAATTCACTTTAGCATGCGAGTTTTGAATAAAAAATATTAAATGGAAAAAATGTGAATGTATCATTTGTAATCCAGCAACATTTGAAAACTTTCTGAACACTTTTGCAAGGCAATATATATACTGTGTGTATATATCATATCAGTGGTGGGCCGTCAGGGCCTGCAAGGCCTTCTCTGCTGGCCTAAAAAATATCTGAATCACAGACTGATGTTAATTATATTTTGTCCATGAATACTTATTAAATCATTCCAAATGGTCTGTTCGCTTCCTTTCATAGCTGTTCCCCTGGTTGCGCTGCATCCAGACGTGTATTTTCATATTAACCCATTAAGACCTGGAGTGACGTTTAGGTCGCTTCGATTTTGCGATTAATGAAATGCGCTGTGATTCGCTGAAATAGACGTGGGGGAAATGAAGTGCACGTTGGTGTCGGCTTTTTTTTAAGAATTTTTTTCCAGAAAACCCTCAGGTTTTAAGAGGTTGTGTAGAATAATTGCTTAGGTTTTAATAGGCGTTTTTAGCAGGCGTTTTAGGTCTAAATGGGTTAAAGCATTTAACCAATCACATTTCAGCCATCATTTGTTGCCAGGGTCGAAGAAATCTGCCTGGAGGCCTTCACAATCAGTTCTGCAGGCCCTGTAGCATAAAATAAGTGTTGATCAAACTGTTGCTTCAACCAATCAGATTTTGAGTTGGGGACACAAAGGCCTTCTAGAAGGCCTAGGTAACGTCAGCGTATTCACACCCTTTGATTGGATAGTCAGAGAGTGTCTGACTATGATGTAATGTGATTGGTTAAATGCTTTAATATGAAAATACACGTCTGGATGCAGCGCAACCAGGGGAACAGCTATGAAAGGAAGCGAACAGACCATTTGGAATTATTTAATAAGTATTCAATGGACAATGTATTTAATGGACAAAATATAATTAACATCAGTCTGTGATTCAGACATTTGAGCGGACATTTTCAGCCCTAAAGCGAATTAAAACTTATGCCAGAAATACGACAGGGCAGGCTCGACTTTCAGCATTAGCTTCGATGGCGATAGAAAAGGACTTCTTGATGGAACTGAAACACACGGATAATCTGTACGACAGAGTAATTGAACTCTTTTTGAGGAAAGAAAGGAGGATGGATTTTGTGTACAAATAATAATGATTTTTGGTGAGTAAAATGTTGCTATTTTCCTAAATAATATTGCAATTTTATGAGGTTATTATTATTGATGCTTTTTTATGTGTGTCGCAGCTGTAGCACCCCGGGTTTGTTTCTTCAGTAAAGGCATTCATTCTGGATACACGAGTTATCTATCTGCGATGCAACGGCAATGGGTGTTTGTTCGGTTTGTCTATATACCTGTCTATATAAGGTCCCACAGTTGACAGTGCATGTCAGAGTAGTAAAAACCAAGCCATGAAGTCCTAGGAACTCTCCATAGACCTCCGAGATAGAATTGTGTTGAGGCATAGATCTGGGGAAGGGTATAAAAACATTGCTAAAGCATTGAAAGCACCCAGAAGAACAATGGGCTTCATCATTGTAAAATGGAAGAAGTTTGGAACCACCACAACTCTTCTTAGAGCTGGCCGTCTGGCCAAACTCAGTAACCGGACAAGAAGGGCTTGGTCAGGGAGGTGACCAAGAACCCAATGGCCACTCTAAGAGAGCTTCAGAGTTCCTCTGCAGTGATGGGAGAACCTGGCAGAAGGACAACCATCTCTGCACCACTCCATCAATCAGGCCTTTTTGGTAGTGGCTAGACGGAAGCTACTCCTGGGTGAAAGGCATATGACAGCCCACCTGGAGTTTGCCAAATGGCACTTAAAGGACTCTAAGAGCATCAGGAAAAAGATTATCCGGTCTGATGAGACACAAATTGAACTTTTTGGCCTGAATGCCAAGTGCTACCATAAAGGTCTGATTGATGGAGTGCTGCAGAGATGTTTGTCCTTCTACCAGGTTCTCCCATCGCTGAGGTTAAAACACAAACATTTTGGTAAAATGGAAAGAACACCAGAACACTAATATAGTGCCTCATTCAATAAACCAACAGTTTTTGATTTCCTTATTTTGAGTTTTGAGTCAAGCATATTTTTTTAACTCACTGTAAACCTAGTTCCTCCATGGGCTTTTAATAATTTACATATTTTAATTGTGTAAATATATTTAGATTATGCAAATGCCTTAAAGAACAGGGCTATTCGGTTACAGGTAAGGCAAACCATTGCACCTCACTGAAATAGTTTCCAAATTACTTTTACAAAATGAAAGTCAATTATAAACGAACAGCTGTGACAGTCATGATCTGTTACATTGGAAAAAAACAGGACCCTGTATTAATTTTTTTCATTATTTCTTTCACTCAGCCTGGTCTCTTTCACAGCAGTTTGTTGAACTATTGCTGTAGTGCACTGCACACCCACTGCACACAATGCAAAATGTTATACAAAGCTTCTTGGCAGGTCTTCCAACACAGAAAGAAAATCAATAATCAGGTTGCAAAATAATCTTTATTTTAGTAATAGAAGATCATCCATACATCACTACAGGAAAAACAAGACTAATAGAACATTTGAAAATAGAATATTACACCGAATGCTAAAAACTCCATCTATGTTTAATCTTTTTTTAAATAAAGAAATTATATCAAAGGAAAAATGAATGGGCATTACAATGGCATTTGTGACATCAGTCTTGAAATGCTAAGTTGTGTTTAATGTGCATGGCTGTACTAAACACAAGCATACTCAACATGTCTACTACATGGTCTGACAGGCAGCAAATATAGGAGCAGCAAAGGCCAGTTAGCATCTTCATCTCATCTATTGGGCAGTTAGTGCTGTGGACTCATACACATTACTGCCCAAAGAAAAGAAACACCAACATAACGTGTCTTAGCCATTGAGCTACCACGAGCCTCCAGAACAGCTACAATGTGCCTTGCTATAGATTCTATGTAACTCTGAAGCATATGTAACTCTCTTGGAGGGAGGCAACACCATTCTTCCTCAATTAATTCCATAATTTGGTGTTTTGTTGATTGTGGTAGAAAATACTGTCTTAGGCGCCGCTCCAGAATCTCCCATAAGTATTCAATTGGGTTGAGATCTGGTGACTGAGAGGGTCATGGTATATGGTTTACATTGTTTTCATGCTCATCAAACTCATTCAGTGACAACTCGTGCCTTGTGGATGGTGCATTGTCATCCTGGAAGAGATCACTCCCTTCAGGTCAAAAATAGTTCACCATAGGATGAAGGCAATCACTCAGAATGGCTTCGTATTCACTGGCATTTACCTTGCTCTCTAAGGGGTTGAATGGACCCAAACCATGCCAGGAAAATGCTTCCCACACCAAAACAGAGCTGCCAAACCCCTTCATTTACTCAAGTGTTTCCTTTATTTTGACAGTTACCTGTATGTACACTGGGTATAAAACGTATTCCCCGCCATCTGCATTTTTCACATTTTCTTTTCTTACACCATGGAATCAAAATTGATTTAATTAGGATTTCTTGTAATACTCTATAATGTCAAATAAAGAAAACAACTCTAAAGCTTTTTATTAATTAATTACAACTGAAAAACACAATAATTGATTCTATAAGTATTCCCCCCCTTGACTTAATACTTGGTAGAAGCACCTTTAGCTGGAATTACAGCTGTGAGTCTACTTGGGTAAGTCTCTCCCAGCTTTGCACGTCTGGACACTGCAATTTTCACTCATTCTTCTTTGCAAAATTGCTCGAGCTTCATCAGGTTGGATGGGGACTTTTGGTGAACAGCAATTTTCACAATTTTCCACAGAAGAAGATTCTAGGGTCTAATGAAACCAAGATTTAACTTTTTGGCCTCAATGTTAGGCGCTATGTTTGGCACAAGCCTAACACTGCGCATCATCCCAAGAACACTATCCCTACCGTAAAATATGGTGGCAGAAGCCTAATGCTATGGGGACACATCTCTTCTTCAGGGACTGGAAAACGTGTCAAAGTGAAGGAAAAAATTGATGGAGCAAGACATAGACAAATCTTGCAGGAAAACGTGTCGCAGGCTGCAAGAGACCTGGGACTTGGGAGACGATTATATTCCAGCAGGACAATGACTCAAAGCATACAGCAAAAGCCACATTGAAGTGGTTTAACAACTAAAAAATCTATGGCCTGGAGTGGCCCAGTCAAAGCCCAGACCATTATCCCAACAAGAATCTGTGGGAAACTTTGAAAATTGCTGTTCACTAACAGTCCCCATCCAACCTGATGGAGCTAGAGCAATTTTGTAAAGAAGAATGGGAGAAAATGGCAGTGTTCAGATGTGCAAAGCTGGTAGAGACCTATCCAAATAGCTGTAATTGCAGCTAAAGGTGCTTCTACTAAGTATTAAGTCAAAGAGGGTGAATACTTATGGAATCAAATATTGTCTGTTACTTATCTGTAATTAATTAAGAGAAAGCTTTAGAGTATTTTTTTTATTATGACATTATTTTTATTTGACAGTTGATCAGTGGCAAGAAATCCCAATTCAATCCATTTTGATTCCATGAAGTAAGATTCCAACATGAAAAATGCCAAAGGGGGTGAATATTTTTTATACCCACTGTAGATGTATGAAGGTACAGAGATGTTTCTTGGTGAATGTTTACACTGCCCAGATTACACATTGAAGTCCCCACAGTGCACCCTGGTCCCCTACAATAGTGTGTTTGATATACTACAGGGCATTGGCATTGTAAGATTTGCTGACTGACTTCTGGATGGTTTCCAAGTCCCTCAAAATTCAAGATTATCCTCATTTCCACCCAGACAGCTTGCCTGCCAATTGTAGTGCCAAAGGTTCCAACCGAGGTTTTACCTCAAGCCGTGCGTGGTCACCCCAGGCCATGTTTAGAAAACACGACTGCTGTGCCATGAATAAGTCCAAGTCATAAACGTGTCTAAGGAAGCGCAAAACTGCTGAATCCGCAGCAGTCAACGTGAAGGCCGTGGCTTAAACAAACAAGCTAATCATCCTGCCGGAATCTGTTGGTCCTGCGTATTAGTGAGAAGAAGGGAGGGGGGAAGCAGTCTAATAAAATGCTCAAGGTTCCAGACAGGGCGTAAACAGTCGGCTTTCAAACCCTAACCAGGCCACGGGCGTTTAGAGGCTAGACTCCAGCAGTGCCATTGCAGATGCTCCCCAATAATGGAGTGCAATGCAGCAACCTGTTATTCAGACAGGATAAAGAAGCTAGTCTCCCTCCGCATGACTTCCTCCTTGCCCTGCATGGAATGGGCCAGCACCTGCTCTCTCGCTTTCTCTTTGTCTGCCCAATCCCCCCTTATCTCTCTTACTCTCTCCCTCTCTTTCACACATTCACACTCTCCTCCCCTTGTCTTTGTTAGCTATTGAACGGTGAGGTAAGGTATAGGACTATACATGACCCCCACCCTGCCACCTCTTATTAAGGGAGTGAGTGAGGCCTGACTCATTCCTGACTGTGTGGGGGGAAGATTTATAACACATTGCCACACATCGCCTGCCCTCTCTCTCGCTCTCTCTCTCTCCCTCTCCCTCTCCGTTCAGAGACTAGCACATGGTTGGAATTCTGTAGAAAAGTACAATATTTTAAACTCACATATTATTATTAATACATTGTTATTATATTATTATTATGTTGGTATGATATTAAGTGAGGTACAGAAATATGACTGCACCAAACTGGTTATTTATTTATTTACAATTTTTACATTTCTAGAAAGCTAGACATCAGTGTCACAATAATGGTTAAATATGTCCTTAAATTCAACACACACTAAATATTCTGACAGTATCGGTCTCTCACTTCCTGTTTCCCGTTTTGAGCAAAACAGTGAAGATGTGTAGATAACGTTCCTCTTTAACTGCCCTCAGTTATTTTACCAGCTGTTTAATATATGGGACATTAGGAAAATCCTGTCAATAAGCAGGTAATAACAAGAATTGCAGTGATACACGCATTAACATGTACAACGACGTAAAAAAGCGTGCACAAGTACATCGATTAAATACATGTAGGTAATATTCCAGCGAGCTATTGTAGTTACTACATCGGAAAATTACAATTTGAGATAGGGCAACACGATTTCGCGTGGACCACAAGTGAGCCATTCATCGAAAGGTTTCTCGCTGGCAACAGACGTGCCTAAACAGTGTAACGTTACACTATTTTACGCATGTGTGAGGTAATAAACCACGGATCGGGGACATACCCTGTGCCGCACGCTACATCCAGGATTCTCTGGCAGCCGTGCTGTTTCAGTAGAGACACCACCCAACTTTTGTACTCTTCTGTTCTACTCCGCGTGTCTCCGATATATAGCTGCCACACTTTCGCCGCTTTCCCGTCCGCATACTGGTCGGGTAAACCTACGGCGGCTACGCCAAGAGAACGCGTCCGATAAACACTGTCAACCATGCTGCGATAATCAGCAACCTAGGTCACTACGGGCGCTTGAAATACAATCAAGGAAGGAAATGGAATGCAAATGAGTCACGCTACGGTGTCTATTATTAAAATGGTCCTCGGTTTCAGGCAAGAGTTTGCACAGACCTTCCTTTCCTTGTTTTTTTGCAGCTCGTGTTATTTTTTTTTATACCAGAATTCTGAAGTATGGTAAACTTTTGACCAATAGGAAGCTAGTATACCCCCACGCCTTCTTTTCGACTGGTTGACATAAAAGATGACGCTAATGTACTCACTTTAAGCCAATAAACAGTTACATTGAGAAGGAGTCAAGTGTCATGTAACCCCGCCTTCTTAGTGAAACCACTGCACTGCCTGGATTTCGTCTGGGTGGCTGGGCTGGTTTGAAACATTAATCTCTGTTAATGAATGATACTATCTTTAAACAAGCAAATGGTCTTAAAACATTACCCATACAAATCCTGCAACAACATGTTACGGAAATTGCTAATCTCGCCAGAAGTCTTCATTTAGACAAACAATATACAAGACTGCAATGGTCCATTAAAATATGTAGGCATGTACATATACATACAGTATATTAATAACTATTGTGTAGATTTTAGGACATTTACCTTTTTTAACAGTAGCTCAAAGTGCTTTACAGGGAAAGTAAGGCATAAAAATATATATACATATATATATACACACATATACATACATACACGCATATATATATACATATACATATACACATATAAATACATACATTTTTCTTATGTGATGAATAAGAAAAAAATGCAAGTACACCTTTATGAAAAATAACGTAATTTAGGTTTTATATATATACACTAATGATAAGGCTGCCTCTGTCTGCAAGTCGTGTCCTGCCACTGCAAGTTAGGTACAGTATGGATTCAGCGCTGTTTACCTCCTCCCTGTGATTGGTGGGTTTACATCCAGCAGCAATCCGGCCACCACCCCCTTCTTAGGAGGGGACATTGGTCAGGTAGAACCGGAGCCAGGCAGGTCCCGGCAGTGCCAAAGCGTCTGTGAGCATGCTCGGTCTGCCTCAGGCAGTGGAGGAGCTGAATTAATGCTTAGTCAGAAGGGCCAATAAGAATAAGACAAGCTCTGTCTTGATCCAGTAATGTATAATGTTTCTTGGGGGTTTCTTCCTCTCTAAGTGAGTAACACAACAAGAAGTGTGAACAGAAAATAACAAATGCAGGAGCAGGGCCATCTGAAAAAGTTTTAGCCAGTGTGAGTGGGTGATGCAACATTTGCCTGGTGTTGCTGCTGTGTGGATAGAGCTTTGGCAGCCTTGGCCTAGTTAGTCACTACCAGTGGCTGGGGGAGGGGGGACACACATCACGGAAAACAGCACTAGAGCCTACAGACACTTGTGTACACATGTCTGTACACTTGCACAAACCAGCAGATGTGTGATTGTTTATTGATAGTATCCTTGTCAAAAAAAAAAAAAAAAAAAATGTATTAGCTATGGTTTCTTTTATTATGCCATTTGCAATTGCTTGTGTTGTACTCATTCCTATTTTGCCATATAAAGTGAATGTATTTTTTTCTAATATGTTTGTGCATGTATTTTTATTTGTTTGTTTTTATTTTTTGATTCATGCTTTTCTTTGTATCTAGTTTTTGGGGGACGGGTTTTTGAAATTAGCCTTTGGCAATGCATCTAATGCCTGTTTTTAACATTGTAATAATGCTTTTTGCTATGCCCCTGACAAATAAACAAACAAATAATAAATTAATAAATATACTTGATATCATTATCTAAAATTGTAAAAGCTTCAACCCAGTATTGACATCACATTAACCCAGATTTGAGAATTTTATTTGGAAACTGTTTAAAACTCTTTTGAAGTTCTTGAGAGCTCTCTCTTGCTCATAGATTAATACAAAGGACAAGGGTGGGGTCTAGTGTAGTACAAATAAGGTGTGACTGTTGCCACAGGGAGCGTCTTATGTACTTTATTATAAATGCAGCTTATTAATTATGAATAAAAGAAAAGGAATGAGAAAATACTTAAACACTAGCAAATGCACAAATTGATTGATTGTGTAATTTTCTGCTAATTAATTGACAACTTAACTGTTTGCATGTGCTATTTCAGAGCCACAAAAGAAAGCCAATGCTACTGCACGCTGATGAAGGCCTAGAGCCAAAATGTTTGTTTTGCGTCTAAGGAACCCGTTTGTAAGGGTGAACCATTCCTACTTCTCCATAACATTATAATTAGTTTTGTGCACCGAAAGAAACCTTTGAAAACATTGACTGGCTGAGCGCAACGGTAAAGAATCTTTCTTAATTTCAGAGTGTTATGTACACCACACCATGCTAGGTGAGCTATCAAATCTGTAAATTTCAATCAACATGGTCACGGAATGAATATTCTAAGACTTCAATCAACATGGTCCTGTCTTTACTACATTCTATTGCTCTATGAATATGACCAGAATAATCTTTGGTTAACCCAAAACACTATCATGAAAAAAGCATAACAGCCTATTGTTTGCGTTAAATTAATCGCCGCTTCCTTCATAGGCCTATAACGTTCATGCATGCCATGTATCTTGTAAGGTGACAGCATACTCATTGCGATTTTTTTTGTGTGGTTCTGCAAGAATTGTAATAGAGAAGTAATAGGGCGGCAGTGTTAGCATAATGGTTAGGAAACTGTGCTTGTAACTGAGAGGTTGCTGATTTGATTCCCAGGTGGGACACTGCTGGTGCACCCTTGAGCAAGGTACTTAACCTGAATTGCTTCAGTTAATATCCAGCTGTATAAATGGATTGTATGTAAAGAAATGTAAAACTACTGTGTAAGTCGCTCTGGATAAGATCAAAATAATTAATGCTCTGGATAACATTTTACAAGTCAGTATATCTCAGTGTCTAGCTGGTTAAATACCACATACAGTAATATTGTCAGGGGTAGCTTCACAAAGAAAGAATGGTGACCCCAGCTCAATGTAATGGAGAGCTTACAGACCAGTTTGAGGGGCCTCTTAGCTTTATGATGGAGACATAAGTCATACACAGTAGTTATAAGTCATAAACGGGCATGGACCCTCATAGTGTACATACTGTGCATACCTGTACACTGCACACGTGTGCTTCTGAGTGAGAAAGATGTGTCAAACCTGGCAACAGATCTGAGAGAGATGGGTGGCAGCATAGTATAATTACAAGGTGCACTTTACGATTCCTAGGTGCGGTGCTGCTGTTGTACCCTTGAGCAAATGTACTTAACCTGAAGTGCTTCAGTGCATATCCAGCTGTATAAATTGTTTGTATGCACAAGTTGCCCTGGAGCGTCTGTTAAATCATGTCAAATATGATGGGATTGCTGGCAGCACAGAAAGTGTGTACTGAAGAGACACGGCTGTTGCAGGGTGGCAGGGCTGGCCACCATACCAGGTGGTGAGCGGATAGAAAGCAAACCAGAAGTAGTGCTCCAGTAGGCCAAGGGCTGGTTTAATATTTCAAAACTATTACAAAACAATCAAATAAAACAAAACACGACAACAAAGTTAGACCAACAGCTGGATTAGATGGTCACAACAACAACAACAACAACAACAACAACAACAACAACAACAACAACAACAACAACAAAACAACAACAACAACACAGCACCTCTTCCTCCATGCTCTAAAACTCTCCCTCAGGCATGGCAGGCCTAACGAAAGGCAATGGCTAACACCTGAGTTGATTGCTCATTAGCCTCAGGTGAGGCTGCTTGCAGGTGAGGCCGCTGCTGTCCAAGGTCCTGTAGTACTCGCCAGGCTGTGGGAGGGAACAGGAACACCTGACAGCAGCCAAAAGGAGGCGCAGCCCTCTCCACTCCTCCCTCCACCCCTCCCAGCATCAAAAAAGCATTGATTATTTTGATCTGAGCACCACATTTATAAAGTGTCAGCAGCAGCTCGCCTCATACCAGGGGTTGTCTAAACAGGAAACTTGGAACAATTTGCACTTGCTGTAAAGACTGGCTTTGACTGTCAGACATTTCTACAATCAGTGAGTCTTAGTCATTCATGTGTGCGTATGAAGTTGTTAGTCTTGTCCTTCGCGTGCATTCATGTGTATGTGTCATGGAGAGTTGTTGTTGTTGGTCTAGTTATTCATGTCTGTGTCTGTATGTGCGGGCATGTGCATCGTGTAGTGTTAGTGTAACCCCCGCAAGGGGGTTTCCGTGTTGGAGGACGTGGAGTCTGTTGAGTTCTGTGTGCGTTTGTCGAAAGTGACTGAGTAAAGTGCTTCACAGAGTTTGCATGCAGGGCATATCGGGAATATTTGTAGAATGTGTGCATTCAGAATGAATATTGTTGTGCATGGGCAAGTAAAACCTCAGACTCCATCAGCTGCACCTGCAGATGCACCATTACATGAAATAACCTTCGCTTAGCAGATGCTCTTATCCAGAGCGAAGATCATAAGTGCATTCAACAGGTTTATAAGATCAACCGTTACTACAGGAAAGGATAGCTAACACTCCTGGAGCAAGTAACAGTGCTACAAAAAAAGTCCTAGAATCAACTATGCTGTTAGCATAATCAACTATCCTCTCAAAATATCCAATGTTAAACCAAGCGCTAATGGAGAAGTGCTAGGCAAGAGAATCAGGGTTAAAGAGGATCTGATTGCCTTGCAAAGCTCGTTCCACCAGTGGGGGTCCAGAACAGACAGGAAGTGAGAAGTGCAGCCATTCTGGGAGGGGTGGCCAGACAACCCATGGTTGTGAAACAGCACGGTCTGGTTAGGAGGAAGGAGTCGGCCCATTTATTGCTTGTTAGGCTACCACTAAGCTGTGACATTTGACTCGAGCTGTAACAGGAATCCAGGAAGCCAGTGGAGGAAGGGCGGGTGGGGGTGACAGGAGAGGAGTTGAGCAAAAGCTTCCTGGAAGATGTACAGAAAAACTGAAGATACTGCAACACATCTTGAACTACAGAAGGATCAGAATCTAGTACCACAAAATACTTCAGTTAATCCTTCTATTCAAAACTGAGTTCTGTTCAAAATCTCCAGTAAGGAGAAATCAGTGGATGAACAGATGCAGAAGTTTGCAGATGGGTAGAAAGAGATGCACTTTCAGAGTTCACCCATTGCCTTATTGCTACCATTTGCACAAATAAGCCACGCACAGGTAACTGCCAAAATAAAGGAAACACCAGCATAAAATGTCTTAATAAGGCCTTGGGCCAACACCAGCCACCAGAACAGCTTCAATGTGCCTTGGCATAGATGACATTTACCATTTAGTGACCACTCATGCCCTGTGGATGGGGGCATTGCCATCCTAAAAGAGACCACTTCTATCAGGATATAAATACTTCACAATCCTGAAGGTGAAGGTGATCACTCTGGCTATGTATTGTCAAGCATTTTTATACATGACCCTAATCATGATGGGATATCAATTACTTAATTAACTCGAAAACCGCACCTGTGTGGAAGTACCTGCTTTCAATATACTTTGTATCCCTCTTTTACTCAAGTGCGTGTTTCCTTTATATTAGCAGTTCCCTGTACATGCACACCGCCAAGTCAAGTATTTAAAATGGGTTAAGAATTCTGCATAAGTTGTTCACATGTATAATATTTAGTAAGTTATGTATTTTTAATCTAATGTAATATTAACGGAAAACCCCACTGTCTTCTATTCCAAATCTCTGCTTTCGGAATGCTGAATAATTTTACTGTATTCCGCATGAGATGACCACACCTTATTCTGAGTTCTTATTTCTACAGATAAAAGGCTGTTAGGCTGCATGTAAACACGGCTACTGTCATCGCTGTCAATAAAGGCTGCAAACGGATTGTAAAAACAATCATGGTTAACATCGTGTAGGTCTTCAGGCAGGTAGGATTTGCTCATTTAGGGTGTGGCAGCTCTGAATCCAGCTATATACCTGACATGCTAGTAACAACACTGCAGAAATAAAACAAATAAGAGTTTGTGAAATATGCCAAATCCACCAAAAACTTTAAAACTGTTTTTAAAATTGTGTTAGATTTTTGCCAACATTTAGAAGCCAATACAAGGTAGAGAGAGGAGTTGCGGTAAATACTATTGAAATGATGTGTAGATGTGTGGTGGCTGACTACTCTAATGTGACATGTCAGGAAAGGGGGATAAGTGTCCACAGGTTCCCCATCAATAACGAGAAGAAGACCTAAATATGGGGAAATGGTTGCAATGCCCAGGAGTAATGTATAATCCTGTTTACGATATCCCATTTGTATTTGCCATTTCCCACAAATATAACAATATAATCATAATATAAACAGAACTGCAACTGTCTATTGAGCTGTAACAGGGTCGAGGAGTGAAAGTGGACAAGTCTAACATTAGGTGATTAGTCACATAAACAAAAATACCACGGTGAGGTATGGACTAGCTTGTCTTTGATCAATAAATTCATGTAAACTGCTTTTTATTTTGAGTTTGTTCATTCGATAGACAGTTAGCTTATAATTCTCATTCAGTGAAGTAGCTAGCTAGCTACACTTACTACACTCACTCACTGGCTAACTTACAACAGAGCACACTAACACAGCGTGGTCAACCTCTCTTCAGCTCTGAATTGTCACAGTCATGTGCTAAATCAAAACCTGTCAGTAATAGGGAACACCAGAACAGTCTAAATTTGTTTCTATATTAGAGCAAGAATGTGCCTTTTAGGTGCCCAATGATTTATCGTTGCTGTTTTGGCTTAGGCTAGAGAGAACAGGCCACGTTGTTACAGTGAAGTGCGGCAAGGACCCTGAACCAATAATCTAATATCAACATACTATCCCTCCCTCACATTCCTTATTCTAAAAACTAGAGGTGTCTGACAAGGTCATCAATTTGACAGTTATCCCATGTTAGCATTTCATAGTCATTGAGTGCTTATTAAAATGTCATTAAAAATAAATGTAATCAATTTGATAGTGTGTGGAATAAAATTATCAACAAACTATAGAGTGTATACGGACAGGTGCAGGCGTGCTGGGTGCAGGAGTGACTTACGAGTGTTGGCTGACTGGGAGTTTGAGTGTATGTGACTATGTCCTTAAATGTTCCATGTTTGTCTTTTTTTTGGTTGTTTGTTTTGTTGTTTTTATTTCATTTAAAAAAAATTAAACTTTGGTGATGTGTGCAGTTGGCAAGTACGATGGAATATATTGTATGTTTTGTGTTAAATGTGAAAAGAAAAATCAATTAAAAAATTATTCTATAAAAAAAGAGTACTTATTAAAATGTCATCATTTCAAACACTTCGCTTTTAAATCAATTAAATATCTACTTCATACGTTAAAAAAACGGTCATAATGGTCAGAACAGCTTCTCTCTCAGTTAGACTTGAATGTGTTTCTGAATCCTTTGGCTCTGTTTGTAACTTTCACATCAGCCAAGAGACTGAAGTCCACCTCATACTGGAGCAGACTGCACCAGGACTATTTAGACTTTGGTTTCCCCAAGGTAAACACACAGTCCTGAACTAGCCCCAAACATTTTGCCTTTTTACCTGATTGCCCTTCGCTACATATCCTTTTCGAGACAAATCTTTAGTAAATTGACAACAAAATGTATGTAGTTGTAATTTAGTTTGTTCTAATGATTTTTTTTTTTTTTTAAATGGATACAATAAAGATTCTTCTTCACCTTGTTGTAGTGCCTATGAGTAACCTATACTGACACAGCCCCCAAAAGGATACATTTAATAATACAGTAGAATCACTGAGATATGAACACATTGGGATTGGAGGTTGTTCGAACTCTGAAATGTATGCAACTTTGTAAGTGACATCAAATGCAAGAATTGTAATCCTTTACTGAAATGGGATTTTGTGTGCATTTTGTACCTATAAAGCTTAGTTTAAATGAACCAATAATGAAACCAGTAGTGATTGGGATCTCAATAGATGTTTGTTTTTCTATGTCGGCTTTCCAAATGATACGTCCTCCTTTCGGTGACCTGAATCTCTCTCAGCTCTAAGGTTCACATCTCTGAGGCTCTACTGCATCTCTGACAAATGTAAACAGTATATTTAAACTTGAATATACTAAACTACAGGCAACTGCCAACATGAAGGCAACACTTCAGTAAATGAGGGATCCTTTAAACGGGTGCAGTACCGTGAGTGTCCATTGGGCGGTGCCATGGTGGATAGGCCTGGCCCTCTCCTTTCTCATGAGTCCCCCCACCCATCTGGGATTCTCCGAGCCCAGCCCAGGGCCGTTTGAGTGTCCTCCCCGGGTTACCAAAGTGTTTCCTTTATTTTGGCAGTACATTTATATACCTGATTACAGAAGGAGGAGAGGAGTTTGTAAAAGTGGTAAAACTGCCTGGGGATTGGAGGGGAATGGCACAGTGCCTATATTACCCAAATTATGCAAAATAGGTTTATGGTTCCAGCATGCTGTGTTTTGGTTAATATTTTTTATGGCTCTCAGGAACAGAATAAAAGCAATCCTGTCCACTAAGATGATATTTTAGCCACACTCAAAATTAAAACTAACATATGTTTAGGGGAAGGCAGAAGTTACAAAGGGGGGTGGGGGTTATGGAAACAAGGTGAACATAAAAGTAGTGAATCGTCGCCCCCCACAGGCCAATTTCCAATAAAAAGTTGATTTATTGACTAACTATTCTAGACCTGAGGAAAGATCATTTATATAAGCAAGACATAAAATCAACTGAAAGTACAGTGAATTGAGTATTCTGTTTTAGGCCCCAGGAAAGTTTACAGCTATGACTTCCGTTGATTCTGCTTCAGTCAGTAGATTTGTCCCACCAGCTCTCTGGTGACACACAATGCCTTTGTTATGGAAACAAACAGATCATCAGATCTGCACCGACCCCTCCACAGAAAAGTGCACTGGCCAGCGTTCTACAGAGACAGACAAGGAGACACATCAATAGAACACTGTTGTCACTCTCTAATTGGTATGTGTGCCTTTCTTCCATACCTGGAATAAATCATTCAAACTTATGAGGGGGCCAATTTATATGCACATATTTTTCATCTTTGACCAAACCCCTCTTATAGATTCCATTTTATTTCATGTCTGATGATACTAAAAGCACACGTGTATCAGCATTTTTTAAATGGTTCAAAATATTTGTCCTTGTTCACTGTTCTTTTCACATGTTGCTGTCTCTCTTCAGTCAGTTTCCTTATACAGAAATGACATAGCAAATACATATATAATCAGAAAGAAATCAAAGTGGTCTTTTTCCCCAGACTGATACCGCTCCAGGAATTCTTCTGACTGTGTGACAGGATCTTCAATATATCAGAGAATATGGTTGTCGTAATGAACGCTGATTGAGTTCAAGAAATAGAGCAGCAGCTCTCTGCTAATATGCACGTCTTGTGTTTAAATGAAACAGCGCTACTTTTATCTCGTCATTTTAAGACATATTTGCAGCTTTGGAAAGGGAGAGTGTCTTTTCCATTGTGGTGCTGCTGGCAGCACATGAATGGAATTTTTGGCCTGCAGAAAATCTGGGCATGTGTCTAAAATAACTGCAAGAAACTCATTAATCTGTTTAAGACTCCTGTAATTGTTCAGACTTCTCAAGCCAACAGGCATTGCCTTTTTGTTCTATCCGAGTTTAGACTCGGTGAACTTTAGAATTCAGCCAATTCCCTCTGGACCAATGACACAAATCCCCGCATAATCCACACCGAGGCATTTGTGCAGTATTAACCCCGATGTTTAACGCTTGTGAATGGAATGGCTGTGAATCCAGTTTCCAGGACATTATGTGCTTTCCTGCCTTTAGGTACAGTGCTGACAAAAAGACGCACGGCACGCACATACGCTTCCATGAAGCTGATAGCGGACTGTAAGTGTATCTTACTGGAATTATCTTCAAATGTCAATGGTGTAACAGGCAAACACCTATTGCACCTGTACACCTAGTTTTTTTACATTTCTTTCTAAGGAGTGAAATTTTACCCGGTATTGCGTGCGTGTATGAAACAAAATCTCTGAATGATTCCAATGCAAACAGCGTTATGCACGGTGCAGAATCCAAACGCCTTTACATTATGCAAGAGCAAACAGGAAGAACCACTCCTGCAGTTCGCGGCAATCTCGTCATTTTTTGTTGTTGTCATGATGCCAATTCCTTGCCTACACCTCCTAGCAACAGACCCAGATAATAAGCTTAAATGTAGCACAGAGGCTAGCGCACTTGTGCAGCAGCTACTCAACGTCTTTGAAGCTGACTCATTTTGAGAAACGTGACGAGCAGGTCGGAGTCATCTGGCGTTCACTTCAAATCTGTTTGCTGATCTTGTTTCCTTTATATTTTAGGGGGATGGTCAACCACAGACGTTGTGCAGGACCAGTTTTGCCACTTAGTTGGCACCATTAACCTCACACTATTCATAGCGTGTAGTGTAGCAATATTTGATTTGCAGTCTGGCTATTTTTCTATTAATGCTGTTTTTCAATGTTGTTCCTTGTGTATCATAAAAAATTGTTCACAAAAAGAAATATATAAATAAAAATGCCCTCAAGCAGGATGATTCTCAATCAAGAAGTCCATGTATGAGATGATTGATTTTGCAATGTACTGTAATTAATGGGGGGAAATTCATGTACTCTACATATAGCCCAGAATTCTCAACCACTTTTTTCATGCTTTTTCACCTTTTTTCTCCCAGTTTGGAATTCCCAATTGTATTCTCTCGCGCTCACCTCCGAAACATGTGATGTTATCCGTCGCTTCTTTTCACACAGTGGTTCACAAGTTGAGCTTGCACAGACGTGATGGAGGAAGACACTTCCCGTGCAGCTTTATACCAGCAGACTGTGGGCGACCGATTAACCAGGTGGGATGCAACAAGGCGTGGTCATCCCCGCCCACTAAATTCCTCCCTCCCTGGATGCTATCGCCAATTATGCATTGCCCGAAAGAGCTGCTGTGCCACAGTTGGCACTGGCAGAATCCAGATTTGATGCCAGACCAGGGAGCATCCACACACTAGAACAGCACCTTAGCAGGTTGAGCCACCCAGCAGCCCCACCACCTTTTGAGGGTGTGATCACACGTTACCCTGGAATAGGAATGCCATTCTCTTCCTTCCTGGTTGAAAAGGTGGTTTTCCATTCCATACAGATCAGGAAGTATTCCCACGAATATTTAAATATTTGAAAATATTTCTGGCCTAGCCTTCTTGCAATTTGATTAGTGCCAGCAGATTGATGAGGGTGGATTTGAGGGTGGCTGGGGTGGTTTATCATTTCACGCACCCACACTGTTATGCGATTTCTCAGAATTGGTAACTGACTATTGGTTTATTAGCAAGGCACATCCCATCCACATCCACATCAGAGGGAGAAGTTTGATAGGCTCATAGCTATGAGCCTGACATGTGAGGCTACATGTGATGTGAATAGGTATGAAGGTCACTGGAAGGCAAGCAGAGATTTAATTACCCACTGAAACCAATATAACAAGCCTTAGGCATGATTTACCCTCTACAGGAGTACCTGAAGACCACACCATTTACTGTCATCGTCTCCTGGCAAGTACAGACAGCAGCCCACGTTGAGTAGCATGTACAGACAGCAGCCGACTGTTTTACATCAGTGTAATATTACATGGTACTGTATTTACACACTGCAATATATTTACATTGCAGGATACATTTGCAGGACTGGAGTTCACTTGATTTTGTATTCAGATTATTGCATATCTTTTATTTCATTGCAGTACATTTTACACACTGTAAACTGTAATTCCTTAATCAATCCCCAAGGTGGAATTTACATCAATAAATCACACACCCTGTGTGTGACATCACTGTAATGGCATGTATAGATCTGCCATTGCACTGTGCACAGTTAGCTTCATATTCTTGAGCATACAGTAAATGCCTTGTCAATGTAGGTAATTAATCTGCAACCAGTTGGAATAGAAGAAAACCTGCCCTGGGCCTTGAATATGTGTTGAATATGTTTCTCAACCTCTCAATTCATGTTCAGGTTCAATGCACAATTTAGGCTACACTCATGTCTTGAGTTTGCTGCTTCCTTTCCTATCACTGACCTTATTATTACTGCCATCTGGTGGACATAGAGGTACAGTGCACTTCACAATTACAAAATTTAGGAGGTCCAAAACCCTCTTTCATTGGGGTTGTCGTGTTCTCCATGGGGTGCATGATGAGGCCACAGGCATTTTTCAGGTTCCTCTGTTCACTCTTCCCTGATTTTGCACAATTTCCCTCCTTTGTTGTGGGGTTTGACGCACTCGTGGGTTAAACTATAACAAACGAAACTCCAATACATGCTTAACTTTCACAAAGCTCATTCAGATACATCTTATTAGTTAGATGCTACCTGTTCCTTGTGTAAATGTATCTCTTCTTTCTTCTGACAGAGAAATCCCCTGGACCACAACCAATACGGTCACTCCACAGACAAAGACCTCAATTCAAACATGCCTTCACACTGTTACCCGACCCTTGCTTAACCTTTCATTGCTAAACCTAGAGTGATATAAAAAAACTCACTATTAGCTGGAAATATCCTTTTTGTTTGTTAAGAGAGGGGCACTTCTGTAAGGGATTCACCTACCTAGGTGACTGGGTGAACTGTGATCCCCCTGCTCTACACCAAATGGAAACATCCTGCATGGAAAAACAGCTTCCACTGGCAGCTGTCACTTTGCATCAGCGCTGAGCTAGAACCACATGGAGGGGCTATATTTCACTATAGTTATCTAGGCCAATCTTAAACCTCATGTTCACCTTGCACCCACCTACCCCACAGAACCGATAGTCACAAACAAAAGCCTCTCCAAATGTGATCATCTTTAGCTTGGCTAATCACAATGAACAAACAAAATGGATATTAATTCATTCAAAAGGAACGACAATCAGGATAACGCTGCACTATAATGTCATGAATTACCCATCCTGTACGTCAGAGACAAATGTGCTTCTGTTGCTGTAGCTGTTTCATTGATTTTCCTGTTTCCTGACAATAGAGGTCGCTCTTTGTTCACAGACTGGCATAATACAGAAATGTGCTTCTCTTCAGCTCCAAGGCAAGTGTCTATCTGGAGAGGAAAGCAGTGCACGGCCTTCGGAAATCTGACCTGCTGATCAGCAGTATCCAATCTCTTCTTATCTGGCCTGAGTCTCTTAACTTGACCTTGGATAGAGAATTCACCTTCTGTGCATATTCTCAACATACTGTACGTCCATGAACTATATTATGGATGCTTGTACCTTGGAACTTTGGACATGAGCAAAAACGACCAAATTACCAAACCTAGCGTTTTTTGTTGGTATTTGCATTGATTCTGAAGGTTGGATAAAAAAACTAGGGACATTTATTAAAGGGCACCTGGTACGCTAGTAACAGCTTCACAGAAATAAAACAAACAAGAGACCATAAAGTTTGTGAAATATGAAAAACCCACCAAAGAATGTTGAAAAGGTCATTTTGAACCATTTTTTAAATCACATTCTATTTTGGCCCACGTTCCATGACATAGAGTAGAGCATTCGCCCAGGAGAAAGTTAATGGGAGCCAATACAAGATAGAGAGAGGAGTTGTGGGAAAATGCCATTAAAATGGTTAGTAGATGTGTGGTGACTGGCTGCACTAATGTGGCAAGTAAGGAAAAGGGGATAACGGTCTACAGGTCCCATCAATAACGAGAAGAGAAGGAAAACATGGGAAAACTGGTGCAATGCACCAGGAGGTTGGTGAGACATCTAAAACACACACATCTGTAGTGAGCATTTCAGTACAGATTGTTTTGAACAATACCCAGGACTGACTGATTGCAGGATGAAGACCGGATCTACCGGATATTAAAACCGACGGCGGTACCATCGTTATTTTTTAACCCAAGTCGTCAACCAACCAATTAATCAATCAATCAGTGGGAGGGTTTTTTCATTGTAATTATTGGACACATCAGACCGAACTGAATTCAGTTTGAGAGTAATTTGCTCTAATTCAATTAAGCTTCCTTTGAAAGTCAAAGCTTACTTACATATAGCTCATTTTAAAGAGGATAATTTTGTTCGTTATGTAAGAAGAGTGTAAAATGAGCGTGTGCGTGTGAATGAGTGAGTGAGTGTGTGCTTCAGGCGAAATGGTGCATGTGGGAGACTCAGCTGGAGTTCAGAGGAACCTGCATCCTTCCCCGCCAGCCGCACAATGCCCACACTCCTCGGGCAGGCCTCTGCCATTGTTACCCCCCCCCCCCACCCCGTGCCATTCTCTCCAGAATGTAAACAGCCGCCGGCCCTCTGCCAGCACAAGCCTCCCAGGCTCACAGCCGGGGGTGTCCTAAAGGTTTCCGCTCCGGATGCCCGCCGCAAATCAGGAAATAATTGGTGTCAGAGCGCGCAACAGCGCAGGCCCTGGCCACGGAGGGCTCAGTGAGTTCTTTCCTAGGCGGGGGGATGTTTTGGCAGGAAGTGCCCGATCGGTGTATCCGGCTCCCTTCCTTTGTTCGCAGGGGTCCGAGTGGGAACTGAGTGAGGGCCGAGCGGGCACCAAGGTGGGATCGGTCTGGTGCCAAGGCCGACGCGGGCGTCCAGACACAAAAGAGTGAAGGAGGCATGGAGAGGAACCGAGGCTATTAATACGTTACCTATTCCCCTTGGGCTCGGCAGTGGAATTAAGCAGCCCCAGCAAAAGCCAATCGCTCTGTGCCCTCAATTGGGTTACCAGCACGGAGGCGTATCGTCAGTGTATCGCTGGATAAACACATCCTCCCTCCTCACTTCAGTCCACACAGGTCAGGATGTCCGAAAGCTGGCTTCCATTGAGAATGATGCTGTAAGTGGCATGGGTACTTTTGGAGGTGACAGAAAGGGAAACAAAAGCTTGGACACGAGGTGGCAAGTCATAAAGAAAGGAAGACTCCCAATAGTACCCTAGCATCACACCATCACACCACACACACACACACACACACACACACACACATACACACACACACACACAGTGCCCCTGGGAGAATGAGAATGGCGCTCTTGTTGGACGTAAGAGAGCCAAGTTAAAAAGAGCTGGCCATCCGGTGGTTCCGTCTCTTTGTGTGTGTATGACAGCTTGCTAGCGAATTCGGCACAGGCCTGTCTTAATCTGTTCACAAGTACACACTGCAGCCGGGGAGCACAAACTGTGTGTGGAGGATGACAGCGCGGAACGCGGAGCGCACCTTCTGGATGTTGCATAACCCATGACCCTCTCAACAAGATGGGGCGACCTCGGACTTGGACTTGGAAGCGCAAGGAGGGGCCCACAACCGAAAAAGCCTTGCTTTGATCTGCAAAAAAAAAAAAAAAAAAAAAAAAAAAAAAAAGTGAAAGATTTGACAATTCGACTTCAGAGGACTTTGGACAGATTAGGCAGTGGTTCAAGATTGGGAGTTGTTCTTTTTTTTTTTGTTTCCTGGCTTGCAGAACATCAAAAGATAACATATTAGCTTTGGCTACAGCTTGAACCTGTGGTTCCTTATCCAACACATCAGTGTAAGATTTTGAAGGCTGATCGCACCTCTTCTCCATTTTCTGTTGAAATGACATGCAGTGCTCCATTTTGTAGATACAGACGTTGTCTTGGAGAGTAACCAGTTCAGTGCAACCAGTTCAACAAAATCATTAATGCCATGCATTGCCTGTCACTGACGAGATGCACCTTTTACTGTCAGAAAATCTAAACAGATATTGTAACTGATTTATTAGGATCCGGACTTATCCTCCTTTATGGTGTATGCATAAAAATACACATTTTATTTGAAAAAAAAAAAAAAAGGAATCCATTTATGAATTTGTATGAAAGGATTACAGTTCTCAGTATTAAGTCTTATGCAGTGGCTTTTGTATGGTTTTATAGAGCAAATTCAAGGGTAAAAAAAGCAGATCTACTCTGGGTAACTAATTTATTAGTAGTCTTTGTTTTCATGTGTCTGTATAAAGGGCATAGCGTACATGAAAATGTGTCTGTATAAAGGGCATCCTGTGTCCAAACGGCTCCTGTTTTACCTACTGAAGATAATGCTTTCATGTGGACCAAGGATCCTTTTAAGATTTTTGCGGTACAGTGTGCTGATGTGTGCTGACCCCCTCTATATTCTTAAAGATTAGAGACATTCAAGCTGCTCAAGTATCTGATTTGCGATTTAGTTGCAATTCAGAGGAAAAAAACTAAATTTTGTCTTTTGCTTTTATGTGATGTTAATCGTGCTTAGGCTACTGTAAGCACGTGGATTTGTTATAGGTCTGACGTTTTAAAGGACGTTCCATGAATTTATTATCACGACTTTATGGCTTGAACACCACAGAAGGTCCCACACAGACAGGATAATTACAGTATCCCTGTTATTACAGTTAGACAGAAGGCTTTGGTTTGAAGACAGGGGAAAACCTACATATTTTCTCATTCTCCGCTATGACACAAAGAGTGCATTTAAACTCTGGAGACCCGTAACGATTCCCTTTTGTACCGAGGAGCGACGCGGAGCCTCCGAAACGAAACAGAATTTCTTCTGTGTTCTGAACGCAAATGACTTGTTAGGGACATCTATTAAAAGATCAAGAAGACGGTGCTTTTTGTGACACTCGCAGCGCCGAAGGGGTCCCGCAACCAAGGGCAGATTACCATGTGGCTAATTAATAACACTTCAAACCGCTTTGTTCTCTTATCGTAATCAATGAGCCTATTGTGAAATGTTTCAGAAGGTCAGGACACAGTCTGGAACGCTCTTCTCAGTGAAAGCACACTTTCCCCTGATAGGGAGAACAATGATAATGTTCAACAAATGAGAGAAAAAATAAAGGATGATGTCACTGGTAAGCTATTTAAATGTGCTGCATTTAATTTGCAGCGATGAACTGGGGAATCATGGTAGAGGGAAAGCAAAAGACTTTTAAACCAATCAACTATAAGGTTTATGGTTAGGTGGCCAGATGTAGAAAGGCAGTTTGAGAATTTTACCAGGACATTTGGAGTGAAATCGCTATCAAAAATGCGGACATACGTAATGATTTGAGTATTTTCACGCCAACTTCTAATCGTACTTTTGATCCGTCCATGTTGAGTCATGCCTGGCCCAGCCGATCGTTGAAACATCGAGCTGTAGGGGGGCAATAGCCTTTCCCTATTGATTAATAGAGCCCAATATAAAACTGTAGAATCCTGGGGTCGCATTTATCAAGCATGATACGAACGACTGCAGGAATGCACAACGAAGGCCAATCTGGTTCTAGATTTCATGCCAAAGTCTGCTCTTAATTATTTAATTAACCCCAATCATGTAGTTTGAGTTGACCTTTTAATTAATTAATTAATTAAATTCATCCAGTGCTGCAGACTGCACAGGCATCCTTGGGGGAAACGTTTCACTGTGGTCTGATATAGGAGGGAACCAGCATTCATGTATAGAGCTGTTTATAGACAATTAAGCCATTGTAATTGGTTGTAACAAAACCCAGCATAGGCCAACACACCGGCCCTCCAGGCCTGGAGTTGTACACCCTTGGTTTACACAAGTATTGTGGCATTCATCAAAGTTATGTGAGATTTAGGAGGTCCGTAAAAAAGGATTTACTAGTGCTCCGGACCACTCGTATTGTGTGCGTAAATAAACCTTGTCATGGATGTTTTTCTTTTTACTCATATTAATAGATATTATCAGGATACAATTAGTGATAAGAAAATCCCAATTAGATTCAATATAGAAATTTTTTATTTATGCATGTCATTTTAAAATATTAATTAATTAAATATTAAGCAATTAAATATTGCTTATTTTAATTATGGGTTAATAAATATTCTCATAATATTGATTGAATATTTCTTATTTAAATGATTTTACAAATTACCTTATATGCACTGATCCTCTTTTTAGCCTCCAGCTTCATATCGACCCACTTTCCTTTGACCTCTTGCATGGTCCGCGGCACAGGCGACACAGAATTCACAGCCACAGTTTGGCCACGCTTTCACCCTACTATACTACTATAATATGTTTTTTTTTTGCAGTATACCTCACTTAAGATGATTTGAATTTCTACCTCTGAGAAGTTCTCCTTGATTTCTTTTCGGCACCATTCTTCTATTCACCCGTCAGGTAATAAGGATTTTCCGCTCCTTATATGGCATTTTAGGGGTGTCAATTTATGTTAATCTCCCACTCTGTGAATGCCTTTTCATTCAGGATTGATTGGTATTTTTCAACATGCAAATGTGGATACTGACAAATGCTGTGCCTGCACATCTTTGACAAATGAATTTGATAAATCTTTGATAAATTGACAGAGGAGGTTGCAGCGATGAGCATGGACACGCACAAATTGGGCATTCCAAATTCAGTGAGCTAGGGGGTAAAATTGGGGGGAAAAACAGTGCTATGTGATCTTTAATGGGTGCAGTGGCTCAGTGTCCTGGCTTTTCTTTTTCTTTTCTTCAAAGAATGCCTCCTTCTGCTGCAGAGCGCCTCATCGCTGCACTGAGGCATTCGACGTTACATGATCTAGAAGTAAGAGTGTCAACCACCGGTCCACTCCCAACAGCAGCCTGTTTTTTTGTTTTATTGCCAGGTCTCTCAACAAAGTACTTGCCGAACCCAACCACTTTTTTAGCTTCAGCAGACAAGTTAAGGCTGCAGGGCGGAACAGATATGATGCAAAGATATGATGCCAGATAGGAATGTCACACCACAGTAATATTCCACGATTGTAACTTTCCACTGCGCTCAAGACGTTGCCTTGATTGTGAAGTTCAGCTCTTTAGATTTTGCATTCGTTATGCACGTTTTGCTGATATCCAGGCCTGGGTTCACGCAACAAAATGTCCTTATGTTTGACCTACAAATAAACTCATTTTTTTCTTCTTCACAAACACAGTTTGGTGAGTTCAGTAATCAAAAAAATTAACTTGCCAAAGAATAAAAAGAAAAAGAGAACACTCGCATTTATTTGTAAGTCAATGGCATCCCAGCACCAAGTTGTCTTTCCGGTAACTTCCACAGCTGCAGTCTGCCAGCTGGAACGGCATCACCTCCGGTAAGGTGTCCCACACAGTAGTGCTTGTTTACGAGAGCCCAGTGGTTGTCACGCTGCTAGTTTACCTGCAGTGGCCAGGTTTTATCGTAATCCTCTCACAGCGAGAAGTCGGTCCATGAAGGTCGCTGTGAGCTGACCTCGCGTTAACGGGCCGAGTAAAAGCCGATTCACCATTACATTTGTCCTGTGCCCTTGAATTGCACTCCGCTCATATCCAGTTTAAGTGGCCAAGAAAGTTAAGCATTTCCCAGCACAATCGTTCAGCTCTTTCAGCTCCGCGTAAGAAGAATGGCTCCGGGGCTTGTGAAAGCTCACAAGCAGCTCAGCAGACAAAGATTCAATAGCATGTTTCAAAATGTTCTTACTAGTATAGCCTACATACTTCTCCAAATAAATATTTGAAGATAAAATAACTGACCTCTGCTTGACATTTATTTGCAATAACAAATACATATTTCACTAAAATCCTAAAAACAAATTATTTGGTTATATATAACCAAATATCACTAGTAAATTAATATGAGTATACGCACACATGTATATTCATTTACTAGTGAGGTATATATATATTAATGATTTAGTGTACAGGGTTGGGGTCAATTCAGGAAAAAATCCTGAAATTGTAATTAACCCCGACCTTGCTAGTGCAGTATTATGTACAGGGCAAGTACACAAAAATGGAAATTACGATGTTTCATAATAATGTCCACACTAAATACCAATATGTTTCTGCTATTAAAGACATTTTTAAATCAGTATTTAATATGCTGATTTATGCTGCTTTAATATGAGTTTCTAAAGCAGAATTACCACCTTTTCCAGACTGAATGGTCACCTTTTAACCACCTTTTCCACTTCTAATGGCCATCTTTTAACAAACTTTTCCAGTTTGAATTACCACCTTTCAACCAGGTTTTCCAAAGCTTTGTTTGATTCCTGTATATCATTTGTTGCTATACAGATCTCTTAGATCTCTTCCTCAATGGGTAAATGTAAATGCCTTCTCAACTCCACTTCTCCACTTCACACCAGCCCTGGTCTATAAATCACTGTGTCGAATGTCCCCTTTTTACACCAAACAGTTTCTTTTGGTGGTTCTATCTGTTGCTGACTGGAACCGGAGGGTGTTGAAATCAAATGATTGTCCAGATACAGGCCCAGTGCTGGCAAGCTCCCTGTTCTGAATTTTGCCTTTCAAAACCCTACAGCTGCTCATAAGTAAGATCTTTGAAGGCGGGTGTCCAAGTGTATTATTGGAGCAGATAAACATTTTTCAGCTGACCAGATCCAGATAATGTCATATTTTTTATCAAATTTATCTCACGCCAGATGGCTCCTTAATCTCAGTCTTTTCATTGGATGAGTAATGCATTGGAAATGTCAACACTGGTCCCTATCAAACTGACAGTCTACAGGCCTCCTCCCTACACCATGAGATAAGGCCAATCAAAAAAACAAATACATCTTCTAAATGGACACTCGGGTTAAAAAAAAGCCACACCTGGTGTTTGATTTACCGGTCATCTTGAGTTTTGGGAGTTAAGTCCGCATACTTACCTGGGCTGAAAGGGGAACAAAATAGCAGCTAACTACAAAGGTCAAGCTCCAAGGAATATATTTGATACATTTACATATTTTAAAGATCGAGTTAACATTTGCAATGTTTATATGCAGTCTAATAGCCCATTATTAGTCAGAATATTCAAAAATTCAGAATCATACATCGTCTCGTTACGCAATACGTAATATTCATGCATTCCATATAGATGAGGTGGGGTAGTCCTGTTAATATTCTGGTAGTTCCTGATATATTTTCTATCTATTAGCCATGTAAATACCTTATCCAGAATTCCTAACCTATTCAGAACACTTAGCTGTACATACACATGCACACAATCAGCCGACTAAAATATGGCAGGTGTTGCAACGTTGTAAAAGTACATCTCATCTCTTTTGTATCAATCTTTGCTATGGACTTTCATCCCCTTATTTTTATAGATTGTAGCATTACTCACTCACATATACCCTCTTCTCCCCTATCGAGCAGAAGGCTGCGACTACTTCACACCCCAAGTGAGGCAGGGTCATGGCTAACTCCCAACCCCAGATCACAAAGGATTAACCTTAAGACTGGCCTCAACCCTTCCCCTGTTACACGTTAGGCAAAAATAAATCTAATCATGACAAAACAACCTGCCCCTCCTGAAATCTGGGGGTGGGGTGGGAGAGTGTAGGGCGATAGCCACGTAACTATTAACTAAATATTTTTTGGGAAAAAAACCTCGTGAAATACTCCCAGGGATTGACCAGGACAAAATTGGCCGTCATTGCCTCAGCAATGTAGGCTTGGCTTACAGTATACGAGTCTGGGAAACGGTAACCTGACCGCTACACAGGCACCACACAAAGGAATGACACTCCAGCTGCTGAGATCGGATGAACAGATGGTACGCGGGGGTGGGGGTGGGTCAACGCTGTGCACTGCGGTGTAGCGTTCCAGTCCATTTCAGCAGCACTGCTGGCCTCTCAGAACACCTCAGTCAGTTGCCATGCCATGCCACACAACAGCTGGTTCCAGAGCAGGTGACACAGGCGTGCGAGGAATCGGACACGGCCGTTCTGAGGCAGACATGCGGATTCCCCTGCTCTGGCAGTGGGACAGCAGGTGGGGGTGTTCGCAGTGTTAAGCCACAAATACAAACCAGAGAGGCCCGAATATGAGAGAAACAGCTGGAGCCACTACAGTGCCCAGCTGGTTCACTGAAATGGGCAGGTGAAGTCACAATACAGGACCAAATAACCAAACTTACATTCAGGTTTGAAATGCTTTAGCATCTTGTGCTATATGTGGGTTAACAATGTATATTGCATGTATGAGTGAACTAAGGTCAAGTAAACCAAAAAGAGTCACATGACAAACTCATTATCAAAAAAGCAGTAGGAATTACAGGTGGCATTTTAGAGTGGGAGAACTGGTTACTGGATAGAACACAAAGGGTAGTAATCGGGATCCCTGCTCTGGCTGCTCTTTATCATCTACATAAATGACATTGATATGGACATTGAAAGTACATTAGTTAAATTTGCAGATGATACAAAACTGGGAGGCTTAGCAAATAGTGAATCTACTAAAGTAATCCAAGGATCTGAATAGAATCCAGAAATGGGCAGAAACCTGGCAAATGAAATTTAATATAACTAAATGTAAAGTTCTACATGTGGGGAATAAAAACATAACAGGATTATTTTATGGGAGGTAGAAAACTAGAATGTATGAGAGAAAAGACCAGGAGTCCTAGTTGATCAAAGCTTGTCAGGGACTGGTCACGGTAGCAGTTAAAAAAGCCAACAGGATGCTGGGATACATAGCCCAAATCGAAGGAGATCATACGCAATACAATGCCCTTGTTAGGCCACACTTGGAAATTGTGTGCAGTTCTGGGGACATTACAACAAAAAGATATAGATGCGCTGGAAAAGGTCCAAAGACGGGCAACCAGACTGATTCCAGGCATAAAAGACAAATGAGGAAAGGCTAGAGATGCTTGGACTGTTCAAAGTAAAAGGAGACTTAGGGGAGATTTGATTGAGGCTTTTAAATTTATTAAAGGAATTCAAAGTGAATTTTAGGAAATTATTCAATGAGCTAGCAGAACGAGGGGGCATAAATGGAAACTGACAAAGGGTAAATTTCACACGGACACTGCAGAGAGTGATCAATGTGGGTTAACAATGTAGGGGTATTCAAGGCATGTCCAGTGTTAGACACTCTAGCCCTTGGATAAACTAAGCATGTGAGCAGATTAGTGGTAAACCAGTGTTGGGCTGAATGGCCTGTTCTCGTCTCCCCTTATGTTAAATGAGTCACTTCAATTACAGGACCAAATAGTACAATTCATATTCAGGTGTTCAGGTAAGAAACACTTTACATCTTATGCTATATGTGGGTAATCAACAAAGTATCTTTCATGTATGAGTAAACTAAAGTACAGTAGACCAATGTGCACTTTGCATTTTCAATCAAGTGCAGCAATAAAAAAATTATCCAAGGGTGAGCATGGTGTTCTTTGATTGTTCATGGTAATCTTTGAGCATGATTGTACACTTTATCACACCACTCAAAAGGAAAAAGAACAGGGTTTTTTTTTCTTTACAAAACATTTATTTAAAAGGAAATAAAATATATACTTTTCATAGGCATTTGTTATATACAGAACAGTTTTTCTAATATGAAATAATTTATTTAAAAAATATGCTGGAATAAGTTTTACACAAATGAAGTTTCGTGAGGGGTAAAACTTTGAAGACAACGTCAAACCAACATAACTTGCTATCGCATGATTGCATCACATATAAATCATTTGGATTTCCATTCAGAAACCTTGAAAAAAGTACCACAGCGATGAAATGATCTGCAGGATCACAGACCTCCTAAAACCACTGGCCAACATTCAACCATACAGTAAGACAAGGGGAGACATGAATATTAACTCTCGAGAAAGAGACGGAGGGAGATCGAGAGAGCATGTTTCAGTGAGTGGTGAGAGAGAATGAGGAAAAAATAATAAACAAAGTGTGTGCACACCAACGTACCAACACGTGACATTTTGAGCCAGAAACGGTACTTTCCTAGCCTGGAATTATGGAGTTTAATAATACACTGAAAACTGTGGCCCCAGGTTTCACACTTAAACGTGGTCACAGAAATAACCGAACAAGACCGCAGCTCACAAGACTAACCACACGAGACCGCAGTGAATTAACCCCCCCTCCCCTTCCTGCATTCAGAGACAGTTTTCATACATTCAGAGTAAACATGTACAAAACCCTCCCTTCGTTAGTAACATTCCCCAACCATGCTGGTTTTAGGCCCACTGTCAAATATTTATTTACTATATTTTTGATCTCGTGTGTGTGTGTGTGTGTGTGTGTGTGTGTGTGACACTATGAATGCTGAATAGTAAGGGAACGAACAGGTTTCACCCCGTTAAAATGCAGGTCTGACTTTGAGACAGTGAGGATGCCCTTCATGGCAGTGTCATCCGTGCACCCAGAAATGTGGACTCCCCAGATAGGGGAGACGGTGACAGTGCCTCAAAAACACAAGAGACTTTCACAATAAATGCCACTAATGGGATTATACTGCTCAGCCTTTCCCATGAGAGCACAAATGACAGACACTGAGCACAAAGGCTGACACACAGCCAGGGAGAACAGAGGAGATTGCACCTTAATAGCCAACCCTGTGGAGTTCAAACGTAAATGCACAATACTCTCCCTCAAAAACAATGGCATTCACAAGCTGTTGAGCCCCATCACACATACAAATGTAAGGGAGGTCTAAGGTTTTCTGGAACGGAGGCTGTGTAAGTGCAGTGTAAGTGAGTTAATGGCTAGATATCTGTCAGTGATATCAACGCTGGCATGGCATTCAAAAAGTCATATCTGGACACAGTTCTACATACAGACCATACAAACAGCACCGCAAACGGAAGGACTGTCAATCAACAGCACTAACTCGATAAAAGGCAACATAAAGCGGAAAAGGTGCCGACGGTAATCTGACCATAAGACGGAGAAGCCGTTTAACCGTGGCCGCCCACATGACCGACGCAGTCGTTCGCGGAAGCAGGTTCACCATGCGTGAGGATAAATAACGGCAGCAAGGCAATGCTCCAACAGCACGGCATGGTCACCAACGGCAACAGGAGGCACTTTTCAAATGTTTACGGGGCACATGCAAGGACAAAAAAAAAAAAAAAAGAAAGTAAAAGAAAAAGAATACAGTAGTTGCATTACGGGGCAGGAATGTCCTCCCAGCTATTATTCCCTCCAGCAATAAACGAGGATGGCAAAACATACTGTGAAGTGCACAAAACCAGTTTCGGCATGACTGTTTCTAAAAAAAGGTGAACGAGCCAAAAAATGCCTTCGAGACTCACAGAAATTCTACACTGGGGAGGGGCGGGGTTGGACACAGTGGCGAGAGTAAAAACATCCTACAGTGAAGGTACACCGCTGTTTAAATCAAGTCAGGAAGCGCAGACAGGATGAACCGTTTCAGTGCAGAGGGCTCCGGCGCTCTGACGCAAGAGAAAGTGTGAGAAAGCAGCGGCCGGGGCCCGTCTCGGGCAGGAAATGCATTTTTGTCCAGGACTTCATTAAGGGAGCAAGGCCCCCACAGCATGGGTGCTTTGGCTACTGCCGGTCCCAAAATAACAAAATAACAAGGTTTGGCATGGTTGGACCATCTCTACCCAGAGAGTGGTGGTCCAATGTGTTTTCATGTTCCTCACTCAATTGTCTCACTCACTGAGTGATTCAATCATGTTCCAACGCTTGTGAGAAAAAAATATATAATTTCTTTCTTTTTTTTGTTCAAACATCATCCAACGTAAGCAAGACATCCGCACGGGGATAAAAATACTGGAGGAGGAAAGAAAACAACGTGAGGTGGGGTAAGGGACTTGAGAAGGGGAGGGGATATAATCTGCCCGGCAGAAACGACACCCCCACCCTACTGTGCATCTTTCACAGAACAAGAGCTAGGTCCAGGCCCCATTCACCTGAATGCTGCAGGAAACAAAGTACCCTCATGTTGTTTTTAGAAGCACTGGTCGAGGAGGAGTTGAGGCCTGCCTGCCACGAGGCACTCCTTCATTGGCAATAATAATAATAATAATAATAATACTAACAATAACAACACACCAATATGGTGAATATCATTTCTGGAACGAGAAGCAATCCACGTTTGGAAGATACTGTCGGCCCCCCATGAAATTTCCTATTATGGCTGAACAGAGAGTTCTCTACAGGATTCTTCTACATGGATTAAGAAATTCACAGACATGGACGCAGACACGGACACATCAAGACTTCCATTTCTACTAATAAATAGAATAATGTGGAACACATGGAAGACGACATAAAAAAACATTTTGATGCTACTAAATGAGTCTGTGTGTAAGTGTTCAGTGATCAGTTTTCCATTCTCGATTTCATGGGCACAGACACAGCCCACACGCAAGTCATCCGTTGCCGTTCGAGTACTCGACGTTAGGACACTGACGGAGGCTGTGTAGTTCTCAGGGTAAGGTCCTTTGTCAAGCCACTGTCTGAAGTTTGTCCTCTCGAGAGATTCATTGAGTCCGGTTCCCTTAGTCTCTGGTCGGCACGTGAATGAAGCGAAGGCCCCGACACAAGAGCGAGGCAGCTTCCACAGAGGGACAGGGCGTCTCAGGACCCGGTGTTGTCCTCCTTGGTGTACTCCTCCACCAGCTGCTCGTAGGAGTGACAGTGGTCTGAGCCGTCGGTGGTAAACACCGAGCCCTCCGTCCCTTCGGACCCCTCGGACCCCTCCGACTCCGAGCTGTGCTCCTCCTTGGAGTCCGTCTCCGACTCCGCGTTTTCGTCCGAGGTGGAGAGCTTCGTCTGCCCGTCGTCGTTCAGCAGGTTCTCCTCGTCGATGAAGGTGATGTTGGCATTCTGGAAGATGAGGGACTGGAACTCCTTGGAGTCCCATGCCCGGCCGCCGTCCACCCCTCCGCCCCCTTCCTTGTCCAGCTGGTTCTCGTACATGCCCTCCTGCGCCTCGAGGTCCCCCTCGCCCTGGAGCTCCGTCAGCAGCATGCCGTTCTCCGCCCCCATCAGGTAGCTCTTGGACTTGGAGAAGGCCACGTTGACGCGGTCGCTGAAGCTGTACCGCCGCTTCTGCCGCGGCGAGCGGTCGAAGCTCAGGATGGTGTTGCCGTTGTTGGCGTCGCTGCAGCTCTTGGAGCGGTTCGTATCCTTCTTGACGCCGCCGCCTCCGCCCCCGACGCCCCCAACGCCCCTGCCCTGCCCGCCTCCTTCTTGGCCCCGATCTGCTTGATGAGGTCATTGTAGCCCTCCTGCTTCTTGGACAGGAAGCTGAAGATGTTGACGTCGTTGGGGGAGGGAGGCAGGCGCAGGGACTTGCTGGTCTCCTTGTACTGTCGCAGCTCGTCCAGGGACAGCTTCCGCCTCCTCCTCCTCTTCTTCAGGGCCTTGTGGGCCTCCACCACCATCCGTACCTTCCAGTTAAAGAAGAGGGAGAGCCAGGCCAGGCCCAGGTAGATCCACACCTCCACAAAGTAGCGGTACAGATTTGGGTAGTCCACGTTCGGGTCAACTCCTGTTGAGAGGAAGAGACAACACTTATTAACACTTATGGTTCCTGAACTGGGTCCTGGAGACCCACTGTGTACCCTGTTTTTTGTTACAGCCAATCACTTGATCAATTAAGGTTGTTGAAAACATGAAAGTTCGATGTAACTTTATTTTCTTTAAGCTTATTTGAACACAACGCAAGAAATAGGGAACATAATAGAATAAAACAGCATATATTACATTACATTGCAGGCATTTAGCAGACACTTACAGTGCAACTTACAGTGTATATTTTATTTTACATACAACCCATTTATACAGCTGGATATTTACTGAAGAAATTCAGGTTAAGTACCTTGCTACAAGGGTACAGTAGCAGTGCCCCAACTGCTATACAGTATGTTACCAAGCATATTTTTTTTTTAGGCAAAAGAAAAACATTCATATCCAGGGGGAACAGGACTAGCAGCTTAAATACTTCCAGCCCATTTAACTTGTACTGTACAGAAAGCAAAAACAATATTGCACACAAAATTACACCTAACCACATGCTCTACTTGTTCTTTGAAATGACAGAATTTGTACACTAAAATACCAAATTACAATGTCCCTGTTGACTCTAAGTAACTTATCAAATCTAATTAAGGGCTTTATCAAAAGAGTTAAGTGCATTTCTTAGGAAAGGGGAAAGGAAAAACACTATGAAAAGTGTGCCCAAGAGGCTGGTATCTAATAATGGCAAATTAGAAATATTTGACTGTATGAGTGTTCTAGCAATGACAAACATTCAACATCCCAAGGTCAACAAAGACTTCCCACTGGCTACTACTGGAAAGAATGACTACCAAGGAGAGGTGTCTGGAAACCTGCATTCAAGGGCTGCATTCAGGACAAAAAAGAATAAGATGGACATACGAATGTAAATGGGTCTGTTGTCCGTCTCAGCCTATTTAAAGCCACTTTCAACGCAAGCCTTCCACAGTATGTGATACATTGGGCTGGGTCTCGGTTAGACTGATCTCAGCGTGGAGGCGCTACCCAGCGACCCTCTGAAAGCCAGTTTTCTTGCGAAGCGAGCAGCTTCCACGTACCTGCCACGAGGTCCCCAAAGCCGATGGTGGTCAGAGTGACGAAGGAGAAGTACAAGCCCTCCACATAGGACCAACCTTCTTGCGACATGAAGACAAATGGAGGGATCACCAGGTGAACCAGTACCCCCCACAGGATGAAGATGGCAGTGCAGGTGAACTGGGCCTTTCGCTGAAAAGTGCACAAACAACAGAAAAGGTCAGAGTGAGCGAGGGAACGCTTACAGCAGCCGCACAGTCTCCGTTAAACACGCCTACCCGTCTGGAGCTGGAAATGAATTTCACGCTCTTCCAGGGTTGGGAAAAAAAAAAGTTGTCTGAAACTAAAGCGGGGAAAATATGCAGTTGGAAGTATTTTAAAAGCAGATCCTTCCCTTATTGGTCTTATTTTAACAGGGCTGATTGCTCAATGCTTGTTTTGTTCATGTAAACACTTTCTTCGGATTCTCGAAAACTTCTCCCCACCCTCGAGGGCCGATTCAAACAGCAAATAAATAAAAGATATATACCAAGAACAAAATCTTTTTAAAATAATATAATATATATAATATAATATATGCCATTTAGCAGACGCTTTTATCCAAAGCGACTTACAGTAGTGAATGTATACATTTTTCAGTATATGTGATCCCAGTGGGAATTGAACCCACAACCTAAGCATTGCCAATGCTGTGCTCTACCAACTGAGCCACACAGAGCCACAAAAATAATGTCATTTATCTGATGCTTTTATCCATAGTGACTTACAGCTGTGAATGCATACAATTTTCAGTATATGTGGTCCCAATGGGAATCGAACCCACAACCTAAGCGTTGTCAGCGCCATGCTCTACCTACAAGGCATTTATCACTGCCACAGGGAGGTTCTGTGGGCTCAGTAGGTAGAGCACGGCGTTGACAATGCCTAGGTTGTATGCATTCACTACTTTAAGTTGCTTTGGATAAAACCGTCTGCTAAATGGCAGAAATTAAGTTAAATTAAATTAAATTAAGCCTTGTTTTTGTTTTTTTTTTATTCACCAAGTCCCCTACACCAAAGATGCCCAGGCTGTGGTCCCTTCCACCTTTTTTCTACAATCAAATCCCTCTCACCAGAGTGACACCTCTCTTGGTCAGGTACTGGCCCAGGTGCTTGGCCCTGCCCCCAAAGAACTTCCCCAGCTCGCTGATCCAGGTGAAACACAGCGGCACCCCAAAGAGACCGTAGAAGATGCAGAAAACGCGGCCCCTGGACGTCTTCGGGGCAATGTTGCCATAACCTGCGACGAGACACAACATGAGATGGGCAGAGGTGCGCCCTGCAAAATCCTACAGTGGAAACAGCACAATTCAGGCGCTAAGAACAGCACGGTCTCTTAAGCTGCGGTGGTTTGTGAGCGTGCCCTGGGGCGGTGAGGCGCGTGCAAGATCTGTCGTTAAGACGAAACATGAACCTGAGGTTTTGGGAGGAAGCAGCTCACAGTTTCCACACACAGCTCTGCACGCTTCCTCCTCTGTCACTGCTGCTCAACAGTTGCCAGAACCAACTGCGCAACGAGCGCACGGAAATCATGCAGGGTGGTGCTGCGTTTCAACACCCGGAGCCGATCTCCGGTGGCGCCATGGCAACGGGGCTAAACACGGCAGCAAGCAGAAAGCCCAGCAGGCATCTCCGATGGGACCCTTATCGTAAAACACAGAGGACCAGCTCCTGTAAATTAACTTTTTTAATCCGCCCCCACCCCCAATGTTTGTTCTTCACCCGATCCAATCTTATCAGAGATCAGAGGGCCGTCCCACATGCTGGGCTTTCAGATCACACACAGACACTGACCAAGGGCAAGCTAAGCGCCCGCCAGCACGTGCTCAACTAAACAAGCCATTACTGGGAAATGCCAACCAGGCAAAAATGCCATACAAATATTATGAACATGGATTATATTACTTCCTGCCTCCTTGGGCGGTCACGATAAATTGTAATATTTTTTTATAACTCTATCAGCAAGCTAGGCTAGGCTATTTTTGACCCAGGGATACATCCCCCCACCCCACCCCCCAGTACGAATGAGAGTGATGCCCACCTATGGTAGTGATGACGGTAGCAGCAAAGATGACCGCATTAGGCCAGTTCCAGTTGTTGAAGGTCTTGTTGCCAGTGATGGTGACACCCTGCCCTGCAGCCTCTGACACCACCTAGGAACAAGGGCAGACGGTAAGACTTCAGCGAGATTCATCAGGTCAACGGTCAATCTAACGGAGTTGGGTCAACTAGACCGCACAGCCAAAGCAGGCATGATGAGTATGTAGTAAAGGGCATGTGACCAGATGGACATGGGTTCCAACCCCAGCCCCAAAATAGCAGTAATACAAGAAGTCCCCTAGTAAAGATGCATGTCTGAAATGAGACAATGAAAGCGTTACATTTTAAGCGATTATCGGACACCACGCCTTAAATGACAATAGAAGGTGAAAGATAGTCCACACTCATCAAGTTTACCGGCATGCATTTCCCAAAAACGGAAGCCCTAATACAGCCTCTAGACACACACACACACACACAGCCCCACACAGCACGAGCCAGACAGTCGTGTGTCATCAGGAAGACCCAGCATATACGGGATAATTCCGGGGGGGGTTGTTGTGCCTGGGAGCCTGTCTCTCAGACCACATCCTTCCCGTGAGCCGCTGATCTTATCGCGCTCCAGATGCGTGCCCCTGATGAGGAAGGCCATTAGTGATGACCTCACAAGGGCCGTCTTCCACCTGCGGGGTTCGGCCGCGGTCAAGGCGCTTGGCACGCAGGCTACACTCGACGCCACAGGCACACAACACTTAGAGACAGGAAGTCACACGCAATCGGTCCTTAAACATCCCATCAATCATCCAATGAAGGGGGGGGGGGGGCACAAAGCAGGATCAGCCAGACAGCCTTGAGTGTCATCAAGAAAACACAGTTTTTCTATAGGAGAAAGGGGGTGATAAAGGACCGGGGGGTGATAAAGGACCAGCGGGGTTCACGCAAGGAACAGTCTATGTGCCTGCCACGGTAAAGTAGGCCACCGATTCTACAGGCAACGGCTGGTCAATCTCCCAGGGGTCCAGCTTGGTGAATGCAGGGTTTGGCCTGCCCTGTAAACCATGGAAACTCTCTATGGGCACCTCTATGCTCCACAGTTATGCGCCATGTTAGAGTAGCAGGAGGGCAAGTGTGGGCTCTGACCCAGGCACAGGGATAAGATACCAGAGACAGGGAGCCACCCCAGTAGAATGACTTCATCCCAAACACAGTCAATGCTGTGTGTCCACAGTTCCCTTCGTCTGAAATCCAGAACGCACTCTGTAGGAGAAAGGCCTTAGCTTGACCACCTTTCGATCCATTGCAACAATTAGGGGAAAAATATGGACACCTCTGGACTGGGCACTGTGCCCTTAATCACTTTTAATCACTTTGAATGGCACTTATTCCAAAAGCATTCAGATGCTATGCATGCTCGAATGCCCAAAACACAGCTCCAGGTGTAATATTACTAGCAAAAAAATATTAATGTGAAGAAACCAAATAAAGAAACGCTTTAATAGGGGTGATATCTAATCACTGCCAGCTTAAAAAACCTGCAGGCTTTAAAAAAAAAAATTATAATTGTATTTTCCGATTTTACCCCAATTTGGTAGCCAATTACCCATGTGCTTAGTTCAATCCCCTACCCTTATAGTTTTCTGCGGTAGTCCTGTGACTGGCAGTGACAAGGGCGTAGCATTGCCTCCTCCGAGACAACACTCGTCGTGCCATCGACTGTAATTCTGGTACCCCAGAACCACTCCTATGCGCAGCGAACTGTGTGGGTCGGCTTCCTCCCCCCTCCCTGGGGCGGACAGCCAATTGCCGCCCCTGGTGGCACTCCTGACCAGAGCTGACTCTGGCAGGACGGGGAATCGAACCCCGGTCTCCGTGGCCAGTGTCGAACGTTGTAACCACTGGACCATGCGGGAGGCCGGTAAAAACCTGCAGTTTTAACTACAACAACAAACAGAATTCCCCCAGGCATCAATTACACGTTTGCTCAAAGCCACAGCTACTGAGTTATTATCATGGGACAATACATATTTATTTTCTCCCTGTACTCAATGTTCTAATTTCACTTCTAAGTCGCTGCATTAATTTTGGGAAATTATAGGAGGAGAGAAGAGGAAAGGAGGCCAGAAAAGCACACACACTGGTCAAAAGGCCCCTACTCTGCGGAGCAGCTGGCAGCACAACTGTCGGGCAGGCAGATGGCACAGCGCGCAGCCTCTAATAAGCGCCAACTTCGGGCTCAGCTCTGTAATTAAACAGGACTAGAGGGGGGACAGCACTAGAGGAGGGAATTCCTGGATCTGCTGAGTCAGCAACAAGAGCCCCCCGATGAACGTCACACCCAAACAAAGAGGCAAAAAAAATATATATAATAATAATACAAAATAATAATAAAATCAACCCAAATAGCTAATGTAGAGCAAGGGCACTTCAACCTACCGCAATGTATACTGTATACAAACTTTTTTTTTTTTTTTTTTTTTTTACCTTAGACTTTCCTCTCACCTAAGGACATCTACCACTACTGATACCTGGGCTGGCTTGTGGAGGATGGGCTCCCCCTGTAAGACAGGTTCCTCCTGAAATGCATTCCAACTGGGTGGTTTTTTTGCCTCACTTTCTGGAATTTTGGGGGTTCAGGCCTGGTATTTCCATGTACATTTTACATTTACATTTTAAGCATTTAGCGGACGCTCTTATTCAGAGCGACTTACAAGATGTGCATAATACAAGGTAAGAACAATCATAGTTAGCGCACATGTTTTCATATCTTCCGTTTCCTGTAAAGCATCTTTGTGACAGTGCTCTGTAAAAAGCTATACAAATAAAATCTAGTTGAACTGAATATTAAGAGGTGGCCAATGGTTCTGCTGGAGGTTTGCTGACCGGATGGCTGAACCAGCTGAACCAATAAACCCCCTTGTGTTTCAGGGTCACAGAGATCGCCCCCGTGCAAGACTGCCATGTTAGCACAGGCGTGCAGAACACACTGCCCGTTTGGAACATCGTGTGAGGAAAACACCTGTCAGCTGCAATGTGTGTCTGAACTCTGAAAGAGAAACAAAAACCAGTCCCCCTTGTAATCAGCAGCACAATGAACAAAAGATCACAGCACTCATCAAAATATCTTCAGTTTGCAGAACTGAAACTTGCTTTGTCTGTATTACAAAGGACCACTGGGTTCAAGTCAATCTTAAGACAAGGTTGTTTTGTTGGGAGGGTGACAAGACAGCATTTCATAAAACAAACAGATCTATGAAAGATAAGAAAATAAAATACTTACACTGGAATGCAATTATTCTCGCAAAATGAAATTTTTCAGGAAAGGGAGGGGCAGAGAATGTTCTCTTTAAAACAGAATTTTATGATTTTTACACAATCATCCAACAAAGATTTTCACCAACTGTTGCCCCAAGTTCCTCTCTGAATTGCAAAGTCCAGCTCCCACTAACATCCCCCCCTCCCACTTTCACTGAGTATGACTCAAGCTTCATGTTTTGTAATTGACCAAACACTCACAGGCTTTGTCTGTAGGTGGTCATGTGGTTTGTGTGTGTATGCCAGAGGTGAGAAGCTAAAAAGTCACCACACACAGAAAAAAACTGTCAATTCAAAACCTCCAAACATTCAAAACTGCTTTACCCATTCTACACCATAGTCGACCTTTCCATCATAGAAGAGCAAATTTGAGAAACACTAGCTTAAATACAAGACACAACAACACAAACCAGATACAGAGCGAAGAGAGAACTGCACTAATGATCACGATGACAGATTCAACCTCGGACCGAAGTGCTGCCAGCCATGTTTATGAGCTAACGGCTGATATCTCAACCCATTAAACAGGGCAGTTAACAGGATCACAGGTTCAAACAAGAACATTTGGGACTTTTCTCCCCTTTAAAGTCCAAAGTCCTCATCTCAGGTTCTAGGAATCATATTAACAACAGTTTAGTGGAGCAGATATTCGAGCCAGCCAGACATGGGGGGCCTCCTATTCCCTCCCAGACTTCAGGGTTCAGGGTGCCAAGCCATAACCCCCCACCCGAGGAGATGGAAGGGACCCACACAGTGGGGATGGGGGTGAAGGCTGGGACACTGCAGGGTGCGACGCACTCTCTGTGGAGTTTTATAGGACATTGTAGCACTGGGAGACTGACTGACTGACTGACTGACAATTGTGGATAGGCACCCTCAGTGTCAATCCAACGATCACATCATTTTAAAACAGGAGTTGAAAGGCAGTTACCATATTTGTATGCGCGCGTGTGTGTGTGTGTGTGTGTGTGTCTCAATGCCCGGGGAAGTTCATGGGTAACTTGATATCTCAAAGCTTCTCTAATAGCACTCAACAACCAAACAAACACTGTGATCCTAATTCAATCTGAGTAATGTACCAAAAAAATAAAATAAAGGGGGGAAAAATGTTTTTATTCGAATACTGATCTCACCTCCGGACCACACCGTTCCAAAAAAAATAAAATGGAAAGAGACCACCACCTTTTCCATTACACTATGCCTGGTAAAATGCCAACAGGGCAAACAGACCCACAGACCCATGCATCAGTTACTGTGTGTAAAGGAATGTGAAGTTGCCTTAAACTTGTCATCTTTCTTTAACGCTGTAATGCGAGACGTGCTATACAGGCACGTTCCACAGCACTCGGTTACCACTAGCAACGGTTTTGGAACCGTAAAATACCCAAAGTAAATACACTCGCAAATGGTCTAGACCAGGGGATCTCAAACTCAGGTCCTAGAGGGGCGCAGCGTCTGTAGGTTTGTGCGGCTTCCTTTCAATCAGCAGCCGATTTAGGCCCTGGAAACAAGGTGTGTGGACTCTTTCAGCCAATCAGCGTTAAGCTGAAACACACCTAAAACCAGTAGACACTGTGGCCCTCCAGGATTTGAGTTTGAGATCCCTGGTCGAGACAATGCTTGAGGTCCAAGGTTCTTAACTACTGAAAACCAGACAACCAATATGCACAGTACTGTGGCTAAATTTAACTGCACCATCAAATTCCCAACACCTCCATTACAAAAAGAATCAAGCTTTTCTCCCTTCGTATGAAGCCAAGCAGTCTTCCAAGAACAGCATGCCTACATTGGAAAGACACAGATGTGCCTTTTCGTGAGTAAAATAAGCTCATGTGTTTTTGTCTGCTTGTTCACAGCTGGGGGAATAGAATTTTTCAAAACTGGTGATTACAGCTTGTATATAGAAAAACTCATCACATCTCTACAAGTGAAGAGCTGCAGGCTACAAACAGGAAGCTAACAGGAGCCTTAAAATGTTTCGAACAAACGGAGCATCAATTTTCGAAAAACGCGCATTGGAGCGTGCCTCGCCAAACACTACTTCAGTGTACTGTAGCTCAAAGAGCTGCTGAGCTGCTCACATTTTAGCCTCCAATTCATAGAATGAATATATAGAATGGTGAGGAATTCTTCATAATATTCAACATGACCCAATGTAATGCTCACTGTGCTGAAATTACAGCGCACCTGGGAGCCACCTTGTCAAATTGCGAGGCCTGATTTACATTTTGAGGAGAACAGGCTGTGCTTCTCTCATTACGCTTGTGGAAAAGCTGGTATAAGACTTTACCTTGGATTCATTCCAGGTCGATGCAGTCAAAGGGCCTTCAGGTTTGAAGAACATTCATCCAGCCAAACTGAACGTGGCCAATTTTCAAAACTCATTATTTTTTACTTTTCTTCCTCAATGATTCAAGATATTCCACAAGAACAGGGAAAAAAGTTTATATTCGGACATGAAACAGTTAGCAGTGCGGCCAGACCTCCGCAAAACTGTGCACTGATAGCGTCCTCCAAGCCCACTCCAGCGTCGGCCTTCAATTAAAGCAGTGGTCTGCCGTACACGTTTTCTGCCGGTAACCGCAGTGTCCACACACGGAGGCTGGCGAGACAAGCTCCAGGGCCCATATTTGCTTGTGCCAGGATGGCCAGCTCCCAGGGAATGGGCCCCAGGAGGTCCCCGCGAATGGCCAACACAAACAATCGGCCAACACAAACAAACGTCGACTGGAGATTCCGCACACTGCCGGTCTCTCGATTTTAATATGCAGTTTAATACGAATCCCAGAAACTTTCCTACCACTCTCACTGACCTTGCTCCGAAGCTGCTCTTACGAACTCAGCTAATGTTTAACATTGCTCCTGTTAAAAATTGTGACTGAATGAAGCGCACCACCACAAATGACGCACCACCACAAATGACGGAACAAAACAAAAGTAAATAGCTGAAACAAAGCCCTAAAGCTGGATGGCAAGGTAAAAGTGTACAGACACACTGCTCTATGGACCATGGTATGTAGTATTGTCCTGAACAGTAGATAATCTGCAATAACACACAATTTGATAACAAATTTGATACAGAACAAATCAGGTGGGCATTAAAACAAACGACAGATCGGAAGTAGATTACCCCCTCTCCCCCCAACCTCGGCCTGACTACACAGGCTGTCGGAAAAAAGGAAGGCAAAAAGGTTTCATTGATTTTTCTACTCATTTTTCTTTTGCTTACATTGGCAGCAGGTCAACATACATGCTAAATCTGCTCAGTCACCCAAAATCCCCCCCCATTCATCCTGAGGTCCAGCATGGTCAGGACAGAGCAAAGCACCATGGGATATTGAGCCTACTGCTCGCCGATAACCCATCTCTGAATCAACCTCCCAAAACACTGGAGGCGCACTGATTCATTCACAGCTTTGTGTGTCGTCTTGAAACACTTATCGTTCTGCATTTAACCTGCTTTAATGTTTTGATGGTATTTACAGGTGTGTTTAAAAAAGGAAGTACATCACTTCCTGCATGTGTTATGACTGTTCCAACAGCCATGCCACCCTTAAACCTTCCTTCTATGTTAGAGCTAAAGCAAACCAGGACTTGGTTGATAGCTGGATGGTAGACCAAAAAAAACCAAGTTGCTGCTGGAAATGGTGTTGGTGAGCAAGGAGGCCATCTTCACTCTGGACCAAGTATTAAACAAATGCCCCAGTGCACTGCTTTAGGAGATGGATGTCTTTTGGATGAAACTTAAAACCAAGACACGGACCGACTGTTAAAGATCCCATGGCACTTATCACTAAGTATAGCTGGTTCCACTGCTGTCCTGGCCAAATCTCCCCAATCAGGTCACCTATTCATCCTCTAGTTTTACGGTCTTAATACCGCCCTCTCAACATCAGCCAATATATGGTGAGCATTCTGGCGCCAAAAGGCTGAGGTCCATCACGCAGGTGGGTGAGATCTCATTGTGAGGTGACAGAAGCTGAAGTGCTTTGAGACTGAGGTAAAAGGTGCTACATAATACATTATCATTATTTATTATTAATAATAATATTAATCCGATATTATTCAGAGGAAACGAGGAGGGCGGCAACGTTTTAGCAGCTCTTCTTCCTGCACTTCTCCCAAGCGAGCGCTTCGGCCTCAGGGTTCAACTGTAGACCTGTAGACGGCAGAGCCAAAACCACAATGACAAACTCCAACTGTTATCATCACGGCCACCTCACAGACCAGTTCCTCTAGCGCGGAGCGCGGCTAACCGGGTACTTTTCCACTTGCTCAGCAGCATGCCTGCAAGCGGCGGGAGACCAGATACAGCTGTTTGAAGGTTTACTTCATCTCCATCCTGGTTAAACTACACCGCTCTCAGATACAATATCTTTTTTTTTACATAACAAAATTATCAGCGCCAACAAGGACGGCAATCATAAAAGAAGACAGGTGAAGTGCTGACGTGTCCAAAGATTTTCTGAATGTACAACCTAACCTATAACCTGAATGTTAACATTTCACCAATTAAAGAGCACTTGAATAATCTGCAACTAATGGGCAGCAATCAGATTACGCAGCAAGACAGACGAGTGGGTCTTTACAGATTAACTAGGTCATTCACGTAACATTCTCAGAATGTCCAGTCTCATCTCAGTATTTATGCCTGAGGTTCTTCAATACAAATAATTTGTTTTTCTAACTAAATTGCGGGGACAATATTTACACAAAAAGCTGCTTGTAATGAGTGTATGTCTACAGCAGCACTATTTCCAGTGTAACTGTGCTGTGTTTCACTGCCCACACAGTCATTAGGTTGGGGTTAATTACACCTCAGCAGTGGTGCATCCCACAGCCATGCTAATTTTACACCCAAACACTCACCCCCCTCATACAGAACTGGTTCTGGAGACTCAGATATGGGTTCGGTTCACTTTGCTTTCTCACTTGCACCACTGCTGGCCCCCGGAGCTCAGCAGAACTTTCACTAAATTGGCAGTATGTGAACATGGTCAGTGCCACAGGCCACACCTGTAAACGCAGTCAGTGCCACAGACCACACCTCTGAAACTGTTCCAAAGGGTAGTACCAAGGAACACTGCAGTCGATTTAGTCAGAAAGAAGCCCCCACCCAACTTAACTGTGGGCCCTCTACTATCATCATGATAACAGTCGCAAAAGGAAGTATATAATGGCGTGTGTGCGTGTGAGTCAGTGAGTGCGTGTGCATTTTTTTGTCCTGTACTGCAGTAAAAAAATAAGCAAAAAAGCAAAAAGGATCCTGCAATGAGGGGAGTGACTCTGGGAGTCAAATAAATAGAAGCGCTCATTGAATGCAGGCAGCCAATGACAACGCACAATGATACTGACGCACACTAGGCCAGAAAGGTTAACATTAACTTGCGCTCTGGTATGCACGCAAGCTAAACACAGCATAAGGTGGTGGAAAACAAATCGGATTACCTCAAAGGAAACCGCATCGGGTCTCTTGTGACACAAATTAAGAGAGCGAGAGTGCAGCTGTGATGAATATGCACATCTACACACCATTTCCTGAGATTACCACAGAACATGTGAAGGCACCTCAAAGTGCAGGGTAATTCATGGCCTACAAAATGGCTCCAAAAGCCTTAGAACAGTAGTCCTGGAGAGCCGCAGGGTCTGCTGGCTTTTGTTTTCCCCCTTAAATTCAACAACTAATTCAGACCAAAGACACCACATGAAATGAGTCAACTGTGTAATCTGCTGCTTTAATTGATCAATTAAGAGCAGAGTAACAGTTGAAACCAGCGCACCCTGTGGCTCTCCAGGGCTGAGGATCATTGCTTTGGAGCAGAGTGTTTGAACTCCAGGCCTGAGGGGTATGAGTAGGGTCTGTACGTTCCAATCCGCCTCAGCTCTCTGATGCAAGACTAAAGTTATAGTTTGAAGTTAAACTGTTGCATTTCATCCACCAGTAAAATCAGGCGATGACTGGAGTGTGTCAGTCTCCCAGCCTCTTCCTCTGCCAGTCTTTCATCTGAAGTTAAAAAAACAACATTGACATATGCACCCAGGTATCGAAAGTATTTGTTCAGAAGCCATATACAGGTAACACTCATCCATTCATTCATTCATTACCTAACCTGCTTATTCCTGATCAGGGTAGCAGGGGGGCTGGAGCCTATCCCAGCATGCATTGGGCGAAAGGCAGGAATACATACTGAATAAGTCGCCAATCCATCGCAGGACATATACACCATTCACTCACACACTCATACCTATGGGCAATTTACTCTCCAATTAGCCTAACGTGCATGTCTTTGGACTGTGGGAGAAAACCAGAGTACCTGGAGGGAACCCATGCGGACACGGAGAACATGCAAACTCCACACAGAAAGGCCCCCAGCCGGTATTCGAACCCAGGACCTTCTTGCTGTGCAGGGACAGTGCTATCCACTGCACCACCGAGCTACCCCTACAGGTAACATATACTGCCAAAATAAAAGGAAACACCAGCATGACCCTCTCTGTGAGGGTCTCAACTGACTGTTTTTGAATAAACTTCCTGCTCACGCCCTAGATCAATATTTTTAGTCAACTGTCTGTCTGTCTGTCTGTAGTCTGTTTTGCCCTGCCTCTGTTTAACCAATGCACAGGCATTGCAGTTGAGTGTATGCTTTCGACCACAATTTCCCCTAGTTTATGTGAAACATCAGCAGTCTGTCACTGAGAGCTCCTGCCAAACATGTCCCAACAATCACCCCTCCTTAAAAGTCATGGAGATCTCTTCTAACCATGGTAGCAAAAATAATGAGCAACAGGGCCTGCCCAGCATTTGTATACATTACCCTAACCACGATGGGATGTTAACTGCTCAATTACCTTAGAAACCACACCTGTGTGGAAGCACCTGCTTTCAATATACTTTGTATCCCTCATTTACACAAGAGTTTCCTTTACAATGGGATGTTAACTGCTCAATTACCTGAGGAACCACACCTGTGTGGAAGCACCTGCTTTCAATATACTTTGTATCCCTCATTTACACAAGTGTTTCCTTTATTTTGGCAGTTTTCTGTAGTATACACAAAGAAAGAATATGTGATAGGCAAACAAGGAATGGCAACATTTCACCTGCTGGCTTGGTTAAGTCATCATCACTGTCATGTCATTCGTCTGAACTGTTGTTTTACAAGTAGCATACGAGCCTTCGTTTGAGACAAAGAGGTTCCCATCTGACAACTGGAATGCATAAATCACACTGTGTTTGCAACCTCTCGCTCGTCTGCCCACCACCGTGCACACGTGCACACCAACCCCTTCAGGTGACAGAGTGAGTTTGCACAGTTTCACCACTTGCCGTTTAATATCCTATTAACCTGCCAAACAATATCAGTCACCGTCAAGTCAGTCAAACAAGCAAATAAAAGAATCCATTTCAGTGGTTTGCCTCTTCTTGTATAATTGTGAGCCCCTCTGTTAGATACTGACAAATGCAGCAAGCAGTTTTCATTGGCAATTTCCACCCCACGTTTAAACCTGTGGGACTGGTTCCAATGAAGTCATGTATGCTTTGCATTGGCATATCTTTTGATGAGTGTGCCACTACAGCTTTCCAGAAAAAAGCATGCGAGTCAGGAAGATGGAGGCCTATCTATCGAACACTATTGAAGACAAGCCTCCGATTTTATGCTGAACAACAGATCCAAGGTTCTTGGGAGTTGTGGGCGATCCATAACAGCACTCAAGGTCTAGATAACACGGTAATAAAGTAAACATTTATTGGTCTTTCATAACCAGGACACGGTTAAATTCATAACCATTTGAGAGAGGCAATAAAACAAACACATAAATTCCAAACCCATTATGAAACTTTTTTCCATTTTTTTAAATTTATTGCTGGATACAATTACATGGAAGCAAGTGACTGCTCTTTAATGTTTAGTCACGAGGGCTATGTTGAATGGCACGAGATGGGTGCAGAGCTGAATTTGCACTTTCCACTTTGGTAAACATGCATAACAGCAGGCAACATGCATAACATTTTTCTAAGAATACCGGTTTGTCAAGCCAGTATTATTTCTTCATTTGTATCATTTTATTATATCATAAATATATACAGTGCCATTGCAATCTTTTTTTAGGAAACAAAAAGCTTTTCAGATATTGTCACAGGACAAAACCATTAAGGGTCAGAGTAGCTTCGCACCTTCTCTGAAACCAAACGGACAGATATTTCAGAGTAGGTTCGGAACCGGTTTTGCACGTCGAACCTGCTAAGGGTGACTGCTGAGACCTTGCAACAGTTTTAAGCAGCAGCCCTGAAAAGCACTGGGAGGTTAATCGCTAATGGCGACCATCACAGACAGTCTGTAGGAGATGTGGGCGTCGTGCCCTGGACAACGCTCCATTGTAACTCGACCTCGAGTGGGAGACACTTGCATTGTTAAAGTGTATCCCATTGTAAACCACCTTTACAAGGCCCTACCTACTTCATTAAAAGTGGTGAATGTGAAGTGGCCCAAACCCTGAGAAAGGAACATAAATGTCCCCTGTGGAACATAGATTCTACCGCCATCTCAAATGGGATTCGGTATATGGATATCAAATCAAATCAAATCAAGTTTATTTGTATAGCGCTTTTCACAATAGAATTGTCACAAAACGCTTAACAGAGGGGGAACCTCTGGGCAGTAGCCTATATGGGCAGTAGTGTAGTGTAGTGTAGCCTGACGGTTAGGGACCTGGGCTTGCAACACCAAGGTTGCAGGTTTGATTCTCAGGTGGGGCCTTGCTCTTGTGCCCTTGAGCAAGGTATTTAACCTGAATTGCTTCAGTAAATTTCCATCGGTATAAATGGATTGTGCAAGTCGCTTTGGATAAGAGCATCTGCTAAGTGCCTGTAATGTAATGTAACGCAATGGATATAGAGTAGGCACTGTCTGGACATGCATCCAAACAGTTGCAGGCTGCATCCGGCCTCCAAGAACCGTGTCTGTCTGAACAGGAGACTGCTCAGGCATAGCTGCAAAGCTGCCGAAGTCACAACGAACACCTGACGGCATCCGATTCGAGGAAGTGTGGAGTCAGCCGAACGGAATAAAGCGTTATCTTGATGAGATGTGAAGATCTCAGCAACATTTTTTTTTTTATCCTTCTTTAAACGTTGTATTTTCCACAGACAGTTTTCCGTATATTCTTCCGAACTGAACCATAGCGAGTACGGGTAAGCTGTCCCGCTCACAGACCGAATGGGGAGGCATGCAAGAAAAGTGGCTCACAGGGTGGTGTGAATGAACCTGCAGCCTTTGGCTTCTTCCAAAATCAGTAGAGATCCAGGCATAAAGTGAAATGCTGAGATCATGGTTACCCTTTCAGATTTTAACACAGGTCAATGCAGCAGAGGAGCTACAATCGAAATATTAACTGACCTTTCATGCGACTACCAGATTTAAGTATTCGATTTAAGTATCTCAAACTCCCCTGCCCCTATTTTCACTCATGTGAAACAATGAGCAAACAGCATCTTCCAATGGTTCTAATGAATTCAAGCCAAACAGCTCAATCCAGCTTCACACCAGTGGAGACCATAGTTCATCCAAGAGATAGATTATGCTGGTTTAGCTGCCTCTTGCTTCTCCGTGTAGAAAAGAGGGGCTTCAAAGCAAAACCCCGGGATGTATAGTTTAGAGGCCGCTCTGAAATGAAGCAGAGCCAATTAAACAGTACAAAAAACGAAATAAAAAATAATGAAACTGAAAGGAAAAGTAAAAATGACAGGGAGTAAAATTGAAACTCTTGACGAGGAAGGTTCGTTCCATAATGAGGCGGTCTGCTCCATAAACCATGAAGCTGCAGCTCTTGCCTCGCGGGAAAGCTCAAATGCACAACTTATGGGAATTTTGTCAACCACCCAGAACCCCAGCCCTCAATATTGGATTTCATTTTTTGGGGATTTAACGATCTCTTGCCTTAACCCTCCTCACAGCTACCAAACAGCCCCCCCCCCACCCCCGCCACAGTGGGCAGGGTTTGGTGGATGGTTGAGGGGGTCAGGGGTCAGGGGTCAGGGGGCTTGAGTTGGCAGTTAGGCATGTGCCGCTTTGGTTCTCCTGCAATTGAGGAAGCGAGGGGGGGGTGCAGGGAAAGGCCCGTAAATTATGCTGAAGCCTCTGCAATCATTGGCACATGTGAACCGGGGGGGATGCGTTGGGGCACGCTTTGGAGTTTTAGGCATTTGGAAAGAGACGGGGTTCTCAGTGGCACTCAATCCACGGCCCCCACTGCCAAAGCTTTCTTCACTGCCCCCCTCTCCCCCAGTCTGCTGGTCGTTCATTTAACTCTTCTCTCCTTGCAAGCTAGGGGCTTAGGGCCTCCTGTCATGCCCCTACCATCTTCCACATCCTGCACACTTTGGGGGAAAGACTGTTTTCGTAGTCCCCATTTTTTTTCTTTGCAAAAGATTTTTTTAAGGAGAGTTTGTTCTGGTTCTCTGACACTGTCCGAGATGTGAACTCCTTCAGGGCATGAAAGACTGCTCCTTGAGAGAGATTTGCACTTCTCAAAATCGCTGTGAGATCATATTTTCTAACAAAGACGTGCAATGTGATGGATTAGCCCATACTTACTGTAGCTAATTCATGTGATCAATGTGTTGTTACACACTTTTTGTTTACGATGAAAACACCTCTGAGCCATTGGTGAAGCAGAGAACATAAACTGACATCACAATCAGGAGCTATGCCGCCATATGTATGACATGGCTGGATGGGAATATGTGCACAGTAGCGGTTGTTGAACTGTGGTATATTTGAGAGGTTTCCAATTCATTCAAACAAGCTGCTGTTTAAAGCAACCCCCAACTTAGCTTGCGTAAGCTGTGAGGTCATTTACTCTTGTTCAAACACAGTGTCAGTTTCAATAAGATCAGACAGAAAGGCCAGACAAGCACACACATTGGTTTTGTCCTTCAGAGTTAACACGTATGAAGGGGGGCAGACAGAACCTACTCAAGCACAATTCTGAGACGCTCAACCGCTCTAGTGTATTTTCAAGATTGCGTGTTAGCAACAGGTATGGAGTTCAACAGGAACAAAATGTTTTGCAGAGAGGAAAATGGGCAGTGAAGTCCAGGGGCTCATGAAACATACGCCACGATGTCTGGCTCTGGACTTCAGCTCCCATCAGCCCCTCTGCTAAAATGTCAGTCCACACTCTGACCTGACCCTTTGTTTTGTATGATCTCGCACTAATCCTTTCACACACACCATCCCACTGTAATTCCATCTGCGTGGCCAGTTTGAATTGTAAACTGTCAACAGTCTTATGCCGGATCAACTTCCCACAAAAGTTGCCTGGCAAAGCATGACATCTTTATAGCATTTGGAAATGCCTTTACAACCAAAGGAGATTTTGAGAAGAGAAGGCAATGACAAACTAGGCTGGAATGTGAAAGCACATAAGCATATGATTTTGGTTTAACTCATCTCATTAGTGATCTCACACACACACACACACACACACACACACACACACACACACACACACACACACACACGCACACACACGCACGCACGCACGCACGCACGCACGCACGCACGCACACACACACGCACACACGCACACAACCTTCATTGGCATCTAATGTACTACTGCAGTGGTACATAGTAATACTTATATGTTCCATTTTTAAATCTTGCAACATTTTCTTCATGGCAAGTGCTATGCCTGATCCCTCTGTGAAGGACAGTGGTGTAATTAGACTGATTCATTGCTGGGTGACTAATAAAACCCTACAAAACAAAGACTCTCAACTTGGATTCAACTTACAGAACTACTGCAAGACCTCAGATGGGCCTGTATAACTGGTCTTTATTAGTCAAAGTGCTAGTAAAAGTAGAACGCTCAGAGTTTAGACATCCGTCCAGTACGCACACACGTGTATCCACTGTCATCATCCAAATTGTCTCACAGAGAAAGTGAGTGACACCCCTGGAAGATGTCCAAAGTAGAATGACAGCTTCACTTGAGGTACACCAGAGAAATGTCATTGTATTGACTCAGCAAACATCTTCCCAGAGGCGTGCAGCCTGCAAAGCTGCCGTTCAGCTCCTTTGCAAAGCATACAAATGTCTCCAAACTGCAGGAGAACTCGGCATTAAAAGATAAAACAATTCAAAGGGCAATTACCTCACTACCAGCCAAATAAACAAATGGGGGGGGTTGCATCATCCTTTTTTTAACATTATGTCATGTCATAATTGACTCATGTTGTATTCTGGGATAGCTCTGTGTGGAAGCCTGCTTTATACAGGGGGATTAACAGAGGTGACCATTGTGATCTCACAATATCCCTCCCCATTAAGAGACTAGGCTATTTGTTTATTTTGTGCTTGTCTAGGTTCTGACAACTGACAAGGTATAATAAAAGCAAATGTGCGTAATCCTCTATTGAATCTATAGAAAAAATATATTTTTTACGGTCACAGAAATCTGAAAAAATGCAGTGTTAAAACTTCACTGAAGCAAACAGCACTTCAAGGACAGCTCAGACTTAAGGACAAATGTCATTATGGTTGAAGTGAAATTCAAGAAATTAGGCAACTTCTGCAGCAAGCTACAGTTTACACTGACACAAGCAACAACCACAATTAATGGAATACTTAATACATACAAGGGAGACTTGCAGATTCGTTGCGCAGTCTGACTGAAGAAAGGAAGCGGTTTGCGCAGTGCTAAGGCGGCACTCTGCTATCGTGTGCCAGTTGAAGACATGCATTGTTGTGAAGTCCTGCAAATGGCATTTCCCAGAAGTACAAAAACTATTAATTATCCACTCTCAAGAAAAAAGAATGAGGAATGAAAAATGCTTTCACAGCCTCACAGAGGCTTTGCAGATGGTCGTTTAAGGCGGTTACTATTAAGACAGGAGAAAGCTCTGTGACAGAATCTAACAGCAACACGCACGTTTTGTCCGCAAATATTTAAGTAATAAGATAAGAACTTTGGATCGATACGTAGGCCTATACACAATGCATGGAATCACATCTCATACAGTGTTAAAGTCACCCGACAAAACAACTGCACGCAGAAGTCCTTCATTGGATATGATCCTTTTCTTCTCACATTTTGTTTATACTGCATTTATTTGGTGTATGGACCACCTACTATGCAAAAACGTTAAGACAACACGCCGACATAACAAATTGAGAATGCAGAGATGAGATGACATAGCCTACATTTACAGTGTATAGGCAAATTTCCAAAACTGTATAGTAGTCTGAAGGAATTATCAGCCGTTTAACACATTTGTATTGGTGCTGGTGTGTCATAATTTAGCCGCAAATATGTCAGGACTAGAAGCGTTGGGCGTGCATTCACTGACCAGTATTATACTTTTAAGTAAAATGTGATTATACACCGTTCCCATATTTTACCACGAGCAAGACGCCAGTTATTAATCTTGATACGGATCTTTTTTACCATACCTCCAAAATCTTGTCCAAGTCCTCTCTTGTGAGACAGGGGTATTTTTTTAGTATTAGATCCTTTTCGTCCGTGTAGTTTTTAACCGCTCTCTTCCAATTCGGCTCCTCAAGAACTTGAAATATAGCTGCCCCAATGGACAGATAAAAGATTATAGCCGATGTCAATAATGGGCCCTTGTCCACCATAATTAAGCGTGATTAGTAGCGCTACTTTAAGCCCACGAGAAAAGCACTCGGTTTTGAATTTGGAGCTTTTACACCAAGCGCATGCTCAATGACTAATTTTGGACTTGTAGACTTAAACTTTTCTTCTTGTGATCTCCTTGGGAAAAAAGCCTAAAAGAATGCCACTGGAAACATACGTTATGCCTGCTCGGTTTAGACATGAATCTTTTCAAAATAGTCTTTCGGTCAAGTTAGGAATTTCTATTGATTCAACTTTTACAACTCAAGTGAGCGCCCTGTGGCTTTGCTAGTAGCGTCCTCTACACGTGCGCACTTGGTGTAACAGAAAATCAACTAATGCACTAGGCTAAATGCAGACCAAAAAAGTTTTAAGGGGAGTGGTGAATAAGACAAAAGAACCGCCCATTGAGGAGAGAGGAAGAGAGAGAAAATAAAAAAGAAATACAGGTAAATGCTCCAAGACTTAACAAGGTGTTTGAAGTACTTCAGGTTTCTAAAGCCATTTCCATTCCATTTTTACTTCGTATGGTATTTTTTAAACTAAACATAGGTGTCCTGACATCTCCATAAAATCTATATATTGGTATACACAAAGCGATATTTTAAAGTCGTTAATTTTAAGCTATTTTGCATTATTGTTTGAAAGCAGCTCACGAGTGTCCGAAAATCTCTTAATGAACAACATTGGCACTATTGTCTATTTTTGGTTTTTATCACACATCAATCTGAATTGTTCGCTGATTTGATCAACGATCGTTTTTACAGTACACTTACACTACCATTTTTTAACATTAGTGTGATTTTGTTTAGTTTTCTATATTTTTCTTCAGTTTGCACCATTCTAATTTCACTTCACCGGTTGTTTGCCATGTTTATTTAAGACTCTTTGTACATACAATCATGAATGTGTTGTGGTCGGCGAAGCGGTTACCTGTGACCAGCACAATATTTTCTATATGGCCCCCAAATATATGTTATGCCATTTGGGTTTTTTTGTTTTTGTTTTTGTTTAAATATATACGGCAGCCTTTTGTGAAAAAAAAACCAGACATGCATGGAGAACGTAGAACGTGCAGTGTTATAAATCGTTGCAAAAATGTTTTGTGCTAACTGGGAATCTGGTTGGTTTGTGATATGTTCTTGAGCCAGTTTGAAAATATAGTAGCCGGTATGCACTGGTAAAATTTACCTTTAGATTTTAAGATGACCTTTTTGAAGTCTAGACTGAAGACAGACCACTAATCAAGACCCAACACTATGCAAACATTCTTATCTAAAATTCTTCAGCTGCCTGGTTGCTAGTAAAACTCATCATAATTCATGTAATAGCTGTGATCTTATACAGTATTAAAATGTATCTTTCAATGTGGCTCTTAAGTGAATAGGAGAGTGCCACATACTGTATACAGGTAACTGTCAAAAAAGGAAACACTTGAGTAAATTAAGGGTACTGGCAGCTCTGTTATGGTGTGGGATGCATTTTGCTGGCATGATTTAGGTCCACTGAACCCCTTAGAGGGCAAGGTACACATCAATAAATACAAAGCCATTTTGAGTGATCACCCTCATCCTATGGTGAAGCATTTGTATCCTGATGGGAGTGGTCTCTTCCAGGATGGCAATGCCCCATTCACAGGGCATGATGGTTTGATGAGCATGAAAATTATTTAGACAATATACCATGGTTGTCTCAGTCGCCAGATCTCAATCCAATTGAATATTTATGGGAGATTATGGAGTGGTGCCTGAGACAGCGTTTTCCACCATCATCAACTAAACACCAAATGATGGAATTTCTCGTTGAAGAATGGTGTTGCATCCCGCCAATAGTTAGACAGTTGTAGAATCTATGCCCATTGAAGCTGTTCTGGTAGCTCGTGGGGGCCCAACGCCCTATTAAGACAACTTTATGTTGGTGTTTCCTTTATTTTGCAGCAGTTATAAGCGCATATATATACAGGGCAAATTTAAAGTCTACACTAAAAAAAATCACCTTTTGTTGCCTTACTGCCAGAAATGTAAACATATAAAATCTGACTTTTTCCATCTTTATTTCCACATTTTACCCTACACCTAATTTTTGTTTTGTTTTTCCACAACAAAAAAGAAAAAATCTAGAATAACTGGGATTAATAAATCTACACTCTGTTGAGTTAGTACTTGGTAGAAGCACCCTTTGCTTGAATTACAGCCATGATATGTATCTACCAGCTTTGCATGCCTAGATTGGGCAAAATTTGCCCATTCTTCCTTACAGAACTGTTTAAGCTCAGTCAGATTGTGTGGGGACTGTTGGTGGACTGTGCTCTTCAAGTCATTCCACAGGTCTGACTAGGCCACTCAAGGACATTAACCTTTTTGTTTTTTAGCCACTCCACTGTTGCTTTAGTTGTGTGCTTTGGGTCATTGTCATGCTGACATGCGTTGTCAACTGTCTTGCAGAGGGCAGCAGGTTTTCCCAAATAATTATTTTTGTATTTTGCTCCATCCATTTTCTATTCTATCCTGATAAGTGTGTGTCCCTGCTCACGAGAATCACCCCCATAACTGAATACTGCCACCACCATGCTATACAGTAGGGACAGTGTTCTTTGGGTGATGTGCTGTACTAGGTTTTTGTAAAATGTAACATTTTGTATTTAGGCTAAAATGTTTATCTTTTAATCTGACCACCACACTTTTTGCCACATGGCTTCTGAATCCTCAGAGTTTTTTTTTGCATATCTCAAACAGGACTGAATGTGGACTTTTAGTGGCTTCCTTCTTGCCATCCTACCATACAGACAAGAATTGTGGAGAGCTGTCTGTATTGTTGACACATGCACACATTGACCACTCTTTGCCATAAAGTCCTGTAGCTCCTTCATAGTTGCCATTGGCCTCTTGGTGGCCTCTCTGATCAATCTCCTTCTTGCTCGGTCATCCAGCTTGGACGGACGGCCTGATCTAGGCAAGGTCTTGATGGTGCCATGCACCTTCCACTTCTTAATTATGGTCTTGACTGTGCTCCAAGGGATATTTAAGGCCTTTGAAATCTTTCTATACCTATTTCCTGGTATGTGCCTTTCCACAACTTTATCCCAGACTTCATTTGAAAGCTTCTTGTTGTTCATGGCGTATTATTTTCTCTGCACTACCCAGCAGTGTACTCCTCTAGGAACAGCTTAATTTATTCTGAAGTAATCACAATCACTACAATTGAACACAGGTGGAGGCCAATTAGCTTGGTATGTGACCTGGAAGTTGATTGGTTACCCCTGAGCTAGTTTATAAGTGGTATGATGGTGCAGATTTATCAATCCAAGTTATTCTAGTTTTTAATTTTTAATTAATGTTTAGAATTTTGAGATTTTTTTGGTAAAGTTTGTAAATAAAGATGGAAAAAGTCAGATTTCATATTTTAATATTATTATTATTATTATTATTTAAATGTTTAAATATATATTACATTTCAGGGTGTAAGGCAACAAAAGGTGACATTTTTGAGACAGGGTGTAGACTTTAAAGGGGTATTGTAAGTGACAAACATACAGTATCTTGTCTGTTATATAACAATATGTTTACTACAGCATTCATATTTTTGAATGATATGTTGTTTCAACTGAGTTACAGTCATTTACAGTCAATACACTCTACACTGGTGTTTATGTATCTCTCAATTTGTTGCTGAGGAGATGAAGATGAGCTTCACTTGGATGTGGATGCATCCCCTGGTCATTGAAATGTTTTATTGCCATTGCATTATAATATTTTTTATTTTCTGTGGTACTGTAGTATAATGGTTAGGGACCTGGGCTTGTAACGCTAAGGTTGCAGGTTCAATTCCCAGGTGGGAGCACTGTCGTTCTACAATTGAGAAAGGTACTAAACCTTCAGTTAATATCCAGCTGCATAAATGGATTGTATGTCAACTGTGTAAGGTGCTTTGGATAAATGCCTGTAATGTAATATTTTTAAACCTTATTTAAAATCAGCCATTGGGGTAGGTATTATGGGCAATAAGGATCAGAGCGCTGGGTGCAGAGAGCTCTCTGTGCTTGTTGTGCAGCGGCAGTGCACATTGTGGAAACGGACTGTGGGCCAGACGGAAGATTTCTGTGCTCGTTATTGTTTTCCCCATTTAGGGAAAGAAGCAGGAGAGGTAGAGAGGAGGCCGTGGAATAAATATATAAATCATAATGTTTTCTGTGTTTGTGTGTGAATGCGTATTTCTTTGTGCATGTGTGTATGCCTGTGTGTTTGTGTGCATACGTGTGTGTTTGTGTGTGGGTGTGTGTATATGTCTGTTTTTGTGTGTGGTTTTGTGTTTGTGTGCATGAATGTGTGTGTGTGTGTGTGTGTGTGTGTGTGTGTGTGTGTGTGTGTGTGTGTGTGTGTGTGTGTGTGTGTGAGCATGCATATATGCGCATCTGTGTGTGAGTGTGTTTATTTTTCATCCATCCGTGAAGTTCCAGACACGCCCATCACAGATCCCTGCTCCAGAGATTAAGCCAATACCTCAAAGAGGAGAGATGACACACACTTCACTAAACTCACATTATCATGGAGAGCGTAATGTTTTCAGTGTGCTACTGTCATCCCCAATTCACATATACAATGTGACTATTTTGAAGTCTATTTTAAAGCCGTAAAATAAGTGCTAAATTCCTGCATTGAGCTCTTCTGATTAATCTGGCATTTAGGACTGAAGTGTAACTGACCGCCAGCACAAAAACCAGAAGGTGTATTACTGTTGTACTACAAGTAGTTGATTATGGTAGGGTCTGGGTTGATAAGCGTCTCTGGTCCCATTCTGTGGAGCTGTCCAGCGTACCAGGGAGAATGGTACACACTGGGCCTGACAGCCTGGGACAGTATTCCAGTCCCCTGGCTGTAGGAGGGCTTTTGGTGCCAGACCAATTCTCCATCCCACTATGTGTGGATGTGTGCATGTGTATGTGTGTATGTGTGTGTGAGAGAGATAGTGTGTAAAAGAATGTGCAAAAATATGATTAAGGAACTGACAAAAAGAAGCTTCTGCTGTTCCAAAAGTGTGTATCCTTAAACATTTTAACTGTGTATCCTTAAACGTTTTAACTGTTTTGTTTCCTCAAGTTTAATTTTAATGTGACAACAAAAACATTAAATTTTTAGTAAGTTAACTACAACTACTAGAATGAATTATTACTGTTACTGCTGCTACACCTACTTGTATAAATGTACAGCTACTACCACTGCTCCTATTAACACTACACAGTCTAATATATTCCTATCATCCCCACAAAACAGTTTTTATTATGTTTATCATTTCCTTGAGGAACTTCACGTTAAGATATTGCTCCCAGCAAAATCAATGACCAATTCCTGAGCCTTTTCTTCATGCAAAATGGTACTGGCAACAATCCGAAAAACAAACAACAACAAATATTTTCAATAGCTTTTAATTAATGGGAGTGGGAGTAGCTGATAAAAATCAAGAGCGTTTCTCATGCCAGGAAGTGTTCCTTAATTATACACAGCTTGTTATAACTTTAAATATTTATGTTGAATGGAAAAAAAGGAAATCTTTCTCTGTGATTGTAGAAGGGGAAAGCATTCCCACATTCCTGAATGTGAATGAAAAAAACAGGAGAACTATAAAGCCCCCCCACCCCCAGACTTCGTGGAAGTACAGGGTTAGAGTGAGGCATTGATTTTCCCTCTATCTCCATTGGGTCGTGCTGCAACATGTCTGGTGTGAGTTGTAATGAAAAATGTGCGTAAGCAGACTGTGTGTTATGCGCGGAGCATGCTGCAAGCACGCACTGTTGTTAGTTTCAATCTGACTGTTCTGAGGGAGGCGTGCTTGAGCCTGAAAATGCCAGGATATGCGTACAGTCATCACCCAAAAAAGGCAATTAGAAAGAAAAAAACATCACTGCAGTCTCCCTGGACGGATGCATCTGTCATCAACAGAGGTCATCAACAGAGGTTGAAGTCAACCTGTTCCACCACCTTGCTTCTGCACTATTCTATTCTAAGTGTTAATAGCAACAATAGGATTTTCCCACATATCTACTCCTGACCCCATTCACCACAGTCACCTAAGGTGTCAGCTGACAGCACTGATTAAAGCAGTCACAAAGCATTACAGCACGTTGTATCATTTTAACTGGCTCTCTCGCTATTACCTCATCACATCGTACAGTGGCTTAGTTTAGTTACCGAGGATGCTATTGATTGGCTTGTTGACACCACAAAAAAACTTTTGGGGCTCCGGCAGGAAACCAGCACTCCAGGGGATGTCGGGGATCTGTGTGGGAAAGGATTGGCACACGCAGGGCCTGAAAGCAGTCTGTGGCCCATATTGGCCCAGTCTGTGGCCCATATTGGTTTTGTTTTGGCATTAATCTCCCCTTGTCACTCGATAAAGCTAATGGATTTGTTTTGGCTCCTTTGTTCGCTGTGATACGTGAAGCATTACGCCTTGTGTTTAGGGACCGACTGTAATTTATAAAGTGTGGCTTTCCTCGAATCGCATGGCCCTTTACCACAATGGGCACGGCGCCACAGTGCCAAGAGCATAGAATGTGACTTATGTATTAAACACGATGTCACTGTGTACCTTCTGGTGTTAAATGGTCATGGCTGGAATGTTGTAGATAATGATGTAGAACGGTAGTCATAGAGCGTTGAAGGCTTTTCTGTATTTTGTTCAGACTTTGACTTACAAGGTTTTGAATGATAGATTTTGATACTCATTGATAATAAGGACCTTGAGCTCTGGGTCACTTCAATTAATTAAGAATAATAACTGAACTTTGAATTTGAGAACTGAATTTCGAGATTTAGAGATCTAGAGTGTTGAGTCAATTTGTACGGTGTGAATGTTCTAGAATGCACGCGCGTGCGCCTGTGTGGGATGGTGATCAGGTATTGTGTCAACTTGTTGTGGAGATGAGATATTCTAGAAAGGTTGAATGGTGTCTAGCAATCTACACATGGCAAACTTGTATTCATACAAACATACACATGCACACAGACATAGACACATGCACACAGCCAGAGACACACACACACACACACACACGCATAGACATGCACACATGCACACAAACAGTCATATCAGGATGTGACTGCATTCTTAGGGACGAGGCCCTTGGGAAGGTCCGTATCATGAAGGTAATTATCCCTGACCACCAGGGAGGGCCTTTGAAGACCGGAAGATTGAGCTCTCCTGAGCGTAAAGGACAGTCCACTGACCTGAGGGAGCGTGGGGGAGGTCACAAATGACTTCCGAGGGGGGGCCAGAAGATAAGAGGAACGGAAAAGCCCTATTAGATTACGCTGTCGTGATACGGAGCCCTTGTGTGTCCGTGAAACCAGCACTCCAGGGGATGTCGCAGTCCTATAAATCCTGCTCGGGGGTACAGTGTGCTCTTTCAGGGATCACCAGTGAGTTTTATACGTACGTGACAAATTCCCTTTAAGACTGTCGTGCCGCAGGGACCTCACTCATCCGAATGCTCAGGGCTTCCCCTTTCAACAGAGAGCAGCGTAAGTACTTCCATGATAAACGCCAGCTGTTATCACCTATGACCCCCAAAATTAAATTATTAACAAGGTCACTGGAGTGTAAATGAGGACATTTAGATCTTAAAGGAAGAGGAGCAGGGAATTGCCTTGAGCTGTTGAATGAAGTTTGAACTGTCTGGGTGGGTTTATTTGAGCCAAGATCGAATCTGGAGCACTTCAAAATCAATATTTTCATGATCTACTACTTGCTGTATGTCTTGTCATTCCAACCATCATTACTGATGCTTTTGCATTTATGTCCATTTTCCTGTGAGCCGTGAGCATCCAAATATATATCAATATAATGGAATTCAATTGTGAAATAATCCACAAAGACAAACTACATACCAAAATATCCCAGACTAACTTCTGTAACGTTTTCTGGCCACGCATTGACATTATGAGAAATAAATAAAGATGAATATTGACTTGGTGGTTCTTTATATTTTTACGCAACGCTAGTGAAGCAGCAAGTGTAGTTGGCAGCAAGCCAACAACACTTGCTGAGAAAACAAACTTTTGATAGTGGTTAGCTCAAGGGCTAGTTCAGCGATCACTAAAATGAACTTGACAAACTTGTGTGGTGAAAAAATATGTTATTTATTGATTGAAATCAAAGTGTCAGTCAGCTCCCATAGCACATTCTCTCTCTGAGCTCGCAACCCCTTCCCAAACCTCTGCATCCCCCCAAACACACACACCGCTCCACTCACTTCCTGTAACTTGTGGCCCGCTTTCTCCAGCCAGCTGCTATTTTTACACCTCAGAAACACATCCTTGTGAACAGCTCCAGATGCAGAGTGCAGGCTATACCAATGCATACAGGGCATGGCGGCTGCATAGAGTACAAGACCCAGTTAGCACCCGCCGCTCCACCAACAGTAAGGCAATGCGCCTAGCATGAGATAAACATGTTAGTAGCAAAATAGTTAAATTTGCAGATGATACTAAACTTGAGGGTTTGGCAAACAGTTTGGAATCGACTAAAGTAATCCAAGATGATTTAAACAAAATCCAAAAATGGGCAGATACATGGCAGATGACATTCAATATTGCTAAATGTAAAGTTATGCATGTGGGAAATAAAAACATTAGACAGGAGTATTTTATGGGAGGAGAAAAGTTAGGTGTTCAATTTGAAAAGGACTTAGGAATTGTAGTTGATCAAAGCCTATCTGCATCAAAGCAGTGTGCTACAGCAGTGAAAAAAGCCAACAGGATGCTGGGATACATAGCAAAAAGTATTGAGTATAAATCAAAGGAGGTTATATTAATGTTATATAATGGCTTTGTCAGACCTCACTTAGAATACTTTGTACAGTTCTGGGCACCGCACTACAAGAAAGATATAGAAGCTCTTAGTTATAGAAGTCCACCTATAGAAAGATGTAGAAGTCCAAAGAAGGGCAACTAAACTGATACCTGGTATGAAAGGTAAAAGTTATGATGATAGACTTAAGGCACTCAATCTATTTAAACTTAGCAAACAGAGACTTGAGGGGGGATTTGATTGAGGTTTTTAAATTCCTAAAAGGAAAACAAAGTAAAATACCAAAGATTTTTTAAGATAAGTGGGGTCAGCAGAACAAGAGGCCACAGGTGGAATTTAGTTCAAGGCAAATTCCGCACAGATATTAGGAAGTTTTTCTTTACACAGAGAGTTGTCAATGCCTGGAACAGCTTGCCAGGTCAGGTAGTAGAGGCAGAAACGCTTGGGCTATTTAAGTCCAGGCTAGATGTAGTACTAAATACTCTTTAGATTAGGACATGATGAGCCTAGATTTGTACACTTTGTTGTGCTCTGGATAAGAGCGCCTGCCAAATGCCTATAATGTAGATGGGCCGAACGGTATACATAATACACATTATGTATTCTTATGTTCTTATGTTCTTATGTTTTCATGTCACAGTGTCATGGAGAGCCAGCGGTATTGTGCATTACATTTGGCTCTCAAGTTATTTACTGAAGCAATTCAGGTTAAGTACCTTGCTCAATGCTACAACAGCAGTGCCCCACCTAGGAATCAAACCTGCAACCTTTGTGTTACAACCCCAGTTCCCTAACCATTATAATACACCACTGCCCATGTTTGGGATAGTTTCAGTGAAGGCCGTTCTTGCCAAGTGAAGTTTGAAAATAGAACTGAGTGCTAGTTAAGAAAGTGATGGAAATGTGCCTAAATACGCCATTTACCATAGTAAGTTGTCGGTGGTGCAGAAGTTTCCTAAAATTAGGTGCAACCTGTGAGACAGGAGAGATGGACGAATGGACGGATGGACAGACGGACAGAGGGGGAGGGAGGTTCAATCAAATATAAATGTTCAAATGGGAGTTTACAATACCAGCACCAGTGAGGCAGGCTTGACCGTTTCTCTGTCTCCCACTGCCCTCTCCTCAGTAGCTGGGTGTGGAATGCTTATACAGGGGCTACCTGCCTAACTGCATGTGAAGCTACTGAAAGCACAGCATTCTCCCAGAATCCTTTTTACCTCAGGCAAATTGATTAGGAACCCAGAGCATACAATGCGTGGGGCTGGTTTGTAGTGTGCGACTGCAAGAGGTGCAGAGAACCAGTCTTCTCGTGGTGATATGTGTTGATTCCTCATAAGCAGGTTTTCAAGCCCCCGGGCTTGCCTTCGTAGAGTTGGCGCTGCATTTGTTTTGTGTAGCTTTTAATACATCCTCTTGTTTCTCTGGGACTTAACTCTTCTTTGGATGGGATGCCAACTGCTTGTCTGACTTGTCCCAAGTGTGTTTCTGCATCCTTGAGGAATTTACCAATCGAAATGGAAGGCCTGTGTTCCTTTTTAAACCCTTGCCCCTGGAATCAATTATTGTCCGTTTTTTATTTGTAATTAATTAAGAAAAAACTTTAAAGCTTTTGTGTTTCTTATTTTTATGTTTGTATTGTATTATTACTAAAGTGTTTTGTGTTGATCAGTGGCAATACATCCCAATTAAAGCCCTTTTGATTCCTTGAAGTAAGAAAATAAAATGTGAAAAATTCCAAAGTGGGTGAATCATTTTCATACCCACTGTATTCCTGTTCGTGCTAATTCAGCTCCCGTATAACCAGTTGAAGGCAGTGCTGCTCGACCTCAATGAGTGACTCACCTCTGAACTGCAAGCATCAGGCCCTGGGGTACTGAATGAGAGATGACATTAGTGGCTGTGCAGGATCGCTTTGAAAGGCATTAGCAGAGCTGGTGATTAGAGAACATCATATTGTATTCTCTGTCGCGCACTCACAAGAAAATTAAAGCGTCCTTCACAAAGAGATCATGCTTAATCCTTTCATGCGCAGCCTTGCAAGCGCACGGGATTGTGAATAAATTATATTTTGACAGTCGTAAGACTTCCCTTTGTCGAAGGCGCGCACAGATGTGAACACCCAGCAGCTCGTGAATGCCGTGTGTACTGGAGGCCATTCCAGGTCACATGGCTTCCATGCATATGAATTGGGGGCCTTGTATATTTGCACCTGGCTTGTTGAGGATATGTTTGCTTTTTGTTCTCATAGCTTTGGTGCATAGGCCGTGCTTCCCTTAAAAGAGCTGTATGGCTTCCCTGGAGCTTATCTGGGCACTTGATTTATCAACCCCAGCAGCCTTAGAACAGTTGTGTCATTGTAAGCTGGTCTGGTGGGAAAGCTTGATCGTAGACTGTAAGCTTACATTCATAAATGGTTACAGGAGCTGTAACCCATGATCATGTCAAGTTGTACTTGAAATTGTTAATAATAGTTAGTCAACCTTAAGTCCTCAGAAGCACCCAAAGGTGCAGGTTTGCCCACAAATAAATGGTGTAAAAAAAATACAAATACATTTTTTTTAAAGATAACAACTAATTAAAAATAAAACCCCATAATTTGTGCTTAGATATATCACATAGAGTATGGGTAGGCAACTGTCAGCCCACGTGCTAATTCTGGCACTTGAGCAATAATTTCTGTCCAGTATCATGAATCATGAGCTATCATAAAACAGCTTCCGTGGCAGGAAAATTTAAATTTTAACGTCAATTAAATATTTGCATAACTGCTGTTACACGGATACATGATTCATAAAAATCCACCACCTATCCACCCATACCAAGCTGAGCATGTGAGCATAGTGGAGGGAGGAGCTGAGCGGGTGTTTTTTTCATGCACCGTGGGTTGGACGAGTAGCATGTCAGAGCGGCGGTCTTCTTTCCCACTCCTGTACTGCTCCCAAGCCACTCTAGCACCACAGTCTCATGGGCCCAGCAAGCACGCAGTTGTGTTCAGTCACAGTAATCAGACTTAGATTACTTTAAAATTGAATTTTCTTCTTCTTCTTTTTTAGAACCTTTTAGTTCCAGAATTTTTGGAAAATGGCATTTTCTTGAGCTAGTGTTTATATTAAAACAAAACAAACATGCAGTTGCATAGCAACAACACAGCAAAGTAAAATTTGTTTTAAAAATGGAGAGATGTCAGCCATCCCAATGAAGCATAATCATGTGTCAGTGTAATCAATGCAAGAAAGTATTGTGTTATTATGTTATTACGTCATTAATTAAATGTACTTGTCAGACGGGTTACAAATTGTGGTCAATTTGCAGTGTATTATGGTCTGGGCCATCCACCATCTGCTTAGAAAGAATTTAGCACAAGGCTTAATGTACTTGCCGACCCCTGGCATATTGCATATAATTAAACCCCAAAACTATGTTTTAAGTGAGAGCTAATGGTTGGCAAAAGCAGACAAAGATGGGAAATTCACACAAGCACCTTGACCTATTGACCTATACTGCACACAAGCACACAATGCTTTTGATACCTGCTACAATGCTGTAACTATGTGGGTCTACTTCAAACAATGTAATCAACACTGGGCAGGCTGCTGAGGATTCAATCACACTTTACCTTTGAATGAAATAAATAAATTAAATTAATACATTTAATATATTGTAACATTATAGTAATTAACGCTCTAAAAGAGGCCATCACTGCCAAATTACCCAACATAAATACATAGCGTATATCTGAACGAATGGTAGCAGCAGTGGCGTCATTTCAGCAAAAGGCAAGGTATGGCAAGGAATGGGGGTGAAGGGGGGGTGTCCCCCCTTGGTGGAATTTTTGTCAAATCAGTTGTGCAATAGTCAATTTTGGTGAGTTGTTTCTATACAATTTACTTATATGATATTTAGGTAACATTAATATACAAAGGAGACAACTACAGTATCCATCCATCCATCCATCCATCCATCCATTATCTAAGCCGCTTATTCCTGGTCAGGGTCGGGGGGCTGGAGCCTATCCCAGCATGCGTTCGGGCGAGAGGCAGGAATACACCCTGGACAGGTCGCCAATCCATCGCAGGGCACACACCATTCACTCACACACTCATACCTACGGGCAATTTAGACTCTCCAATTAGCCTAACGTGCATGTCTTTGGACTGTGGGAAGAAACCGGAGTACCCGGAGGAAACCCACGCGGACACGGGGAGAACATGCAAACTCCGCACAGAAAGGCCCCCGGCCTGGATTCGAACCCGAGACCTTCTTGCTGTGAGGCGACAGCGCTATCCACTGCACCACCGTGCCGCACAACTACAGTATGTAACTAGTAAACCTATTTTACTAGATTCTGAGATCTAATAACCTTGGCATACATTTTGAAAATGGTGGCACATGAAACTCTTTTTCATGAGTGCACTGTTCCATTTAGAAAACTAGCATCTAATTCAGTGAGAAACTGTATAGCACTGTAAAAACATGTCCTACAAAATGTTACAGATTTGTATGAAATTGCAAGGATTAGTTTGAATAATATTTGTCCTTTGCTAAAAAAAATTATATACATTGGTGATGGAGGAGAGGACTGGTGATTTTTGATTTTGAATGTAAACATGGTGCAACCATTAAAGATGAGTAGCCCCTTTAAGCATACTTCTGTTCAGCTAGGGGCAGAAAAAAGGGAGAGCAAGAGGCCTCACATGCCTTTGAGATGGAGAGTCAGGCCATGAGACAGCTGCTCAATCACAATTACCCATGAATAACATAATGTATTGAGCATGACGCAATTAAAGGGGTTGCTTTTAAATTCAATTAACTCACTGGAGATGCATGGAAAAGCACCAAGAAAAAGCTGCACCTTCAGAGCCATCACCCCACCTTTAAGTTAATATGCAGATATGTGTGTGGGGGTGTGTGTGTCTTTTTGTTTCCATAGGTGTGTGTGTGTGTGTGTGTGTGTGTGTGTGTGCATTTGTAAGTTAGTGTGTTTGTGTGTGTCTGCGTGTGTGTGTGTGAGAGAGAGACAGAAAGAGAGTGAGTCTGCGCCGCTGTCTCATGTTGTCATCATTGCAGGTAGGTGAGCGGTAAGGATTGTCTTCCACGTCATTGAATTAGAAGCAGCTGTTCAGTCATTCTGTCTCTGACCTACAGCTCCCCTGAATTCTATTCACTTTTTTTGTGTGGCAGTTTCTGATCAAATAAGTTCAGTGTTTTTTAGTTATTTTTAAGAAAGAGACACATTCCAAAAGCAATATTTAAAGCTCATTAATCTCTGCCTCATCGCCTGCATTGGCACTGCTCTGTGTTCTGCCCTTAGGTTACGGCTGACAGCAGCCCTGACTTTGAAAAGCCAAGCTTGCACGTTTACCCCGTTTTTTTTCTTCTTTCATTTGCATCCGTTGCATCTTGTTCATTTGGCAGCAAAGGCGTTCGTCACCACTGGCAATAAATATGTGCCACGCGCCTGTCTCCACTGACATTCCAAGTAAAATAAATAAAAAAGAAAGAAAGGAAGACAGAAAGAAAGAAAATGAAGTTTCTTCACCCCAGTTTTGAAGTGATGGGAATGGAGCCAAACTGTGTCAGTGCACAGAATCCATCGACCCAGAATACGCTTATCTTCCCAGCATGCTCGCTGCCTCTAGCAGGCTGCTTTTCAGTACTCGATACCTTCTGCTTACATCTTGGTGGACAGGTTGGCAGGATGACTGGAAAGGTTATGTTGGACTAAACTGTATCTTTTTACTATCTGTGTATGTTTAGTTTTTTACTTTTACGAAGCTGCGTACACTATTGTTATAATACAGATACATAGTTAAATGAGGACAATGCTTTAATTTTCCAAGTCTAGCCTTCAAGGCTACCCCTACAGATGAACTGAAAGCTGGAAATGGTTAGCTTGTGTCTTATCAGGTGAAGTGCCAGCCTTCAGGAGAAAATAGCTATAAAAGCAGCAGATTATTAAAAAAGGTTAAGCACCCTAACTCCAATTCAGTTATATTAAAGGCATTTAGCAGATGCTCTTATCCAGAGCAGTTTTACATTCCATACATACAATCCATTTATATAGCTGGATATTTACTGAAGAAATTTAGGTGAAGTACCTTGCTCAAGGGTACAACAGCAGAGCCCCACTGGGGAATCGAACCTCCAACCATTGAGTTACAAGCCCAGTTCCCTAACCATCATGAGACATTACACTGTTGCAGACCACACCAAGCAGATCCAGTCAGTCACACAGTCAGTCAACCCCTGCAGAATGATACCTTGCAATGTATCATTGCAGAAGCTGCCCTGTGCTACATTTCACTGTGAATGACCAGACACTGTTGTGACGTGATACTAAGTCACTGAGCATTGTCAAACAAATGTGGTCGAGAAAAAAGAAAAACACAAAAAAGTGCTTGTAAGGCGTGTCAGAACAAAAGCGTGCACCCTGCCAACCAATGCAGACATCATCCGCTCTGTTTATTATTTTGTGTTGACGGACGTTCCTCTTTCTTAATGTGTGACACTGGATTTCATACAAACAGTCATAAGGAAGTACTGCTGTCAGACTGAACTGGTCTGCACAAGCCCGGAATTTGATTAATTTATTTAAGGAGTTAGCTTGGGCTGCCGTGTTCTATTGGACGAGTGGGTCGATTATAGCCCTGGGCCCTCAGAGGCGAAGTTAAATCTGAACATAAAGCTGAGCCTATTCCATGCCACTGTGGAGTCTATCCTCCTGTATGGCTGCGAAAGCTGGACCCTGACGCCCACCCTGCAGAAGTCCCTGGATGGGTGCTACACCAGAATGCTACGAGCAGTTCTGAACGTAGACCAGAACATCCACATTACCAACAAGGACCTGTACGGGCGGCTGCCGAGGCTCAGCAAGAAAGTAGCATCCAGGAGGATGAAGCTGGCCGGCCACTGCCACAGACATCAGGAGCTCCCAGTCAGCAGGCTGGTCCTGTGGGAGCCAACACACGGGCATCGGTCGCGGGACGTCCCGTGCTAACGACGTGGACGTGCTGAAGACAGATGTGGGAGCTGAAAGCTCTTCGGAGCTGGCCGGGTGTATGGAGAACCGAGAAGATTGGAGACTCCGATGGAAGCTCGTCTGAGGACGACCTAGAGAGAGATTTGACTAATAATGTAGGGTTATCGCATTTAAAATGAAAAAATAGAGGACACTCCACTGAGATCTAAGGACCAGAAAAGAAAAAGACCTCATGACTGGTAACCTGTATGATAACCCTAGAAAATGTAACTTACTTCAATAGTTTTATGGTTTTATTTGCTGAATTGTTGAAGCAATTGCTACATTTGTTTGCCCTTGAGTATGAAATGTATCCATTGTGCTAATGCTCTGTGAGCTTTCTCAGAAAAGCCATCGGACAATTAAAAATATAAATGGTGTGGGGGAAGACTTTGTAGTAGGGAGCGAGAGGAAGAAAAAAATAAAAGTCCATTGTTTGTTGTTGATGTGTTTTTTGTGGGACTCAAGGTGTAGCCGTTAGCAAACTGGGGAAGGAAGCTGACTAATCAGAGCTCGCAATGGGCTACCTCTGTTTCCCTTCACTCGCTGCGCGTCACGCTTTACGACACTGGGAAAATAAAGCGTGCATGCTCCGTTACCACGGGCACGGACCTCCATTCCATTCGGATGTATCCTGTGCAGGGGTCATTGGACTGCATTCCCTGGGGATACTAGAAAATATAACTTCTTTGGATATGTTTTGGGGTGACTATTACTATGTCCACACTTACAGTACGTTTGTGGCGCAAGCTGAATAGGATTTGTCAGAAATTTCTGCCAAAACATTGCTACTACTGAAACTGGCAGTCATGGGTTGGCACAAGGCATTTTCCCCAAAATGTTATGTTTTTATAACCCAGCAATTTGTATGCATCTACTAGGAAATTCTGGTAAACCAGTTAGTAGCATTAAAACCGCGTAATGGATGTGAAATGTTGAAAATGATATGCTAATTTAAAATACTATCATTCCCTGTGTAATACCATCAACCCCTATCCCCTATTATGTGTTTATTTCTCTTCTTAAAGTGTGTCTCCAGGAAACCAAGGAAGTATAAGGTGTCATCACTGACCAGGTTGTGTGACAAATTGGCCCCAAACAGGGAAGGCTCTCTCTGCCTCAACAGATATGGCCTATTTTGTACTGAGGGCTTAATTCGGCTTCATTATCATGCTTTAAAAGGTTGAATCTCTTGTAAGTGGCTTCAAACAGAAAACACCTACTGTAGAAATGTTCAACACACTATTCCATTCACCGCATACACACGTAGTATATATTGGCACTCAAAGTGCAGAGCGGGTAAAGCACACTCTTAAAGTATAGTGCAAGGGAAGTTAAAAAAAGTGATTAAACACTATTTTTTTAAGCACATCATTGTTAAATCTAATTTACTTAGGCTAGCACAATCCCAAAAATAGATTTCAGCTAACACTAAAGTTCACTGTTATATATTTACTTTGAGGGAGAGCCAGCTGATTGCTGGTTGGTGAACCAGGTTCCAGAATGTCAGTATTGTTTCTGGTGTTTGTTCATGCATTGTAAATGTTTTGATGAATAAATTACTTCCTGGTTTCCCGCACTTATTTTGCTGCTGGATATGAGAATCCATTCATTCGGGAAGTCCCAGTCTTAATCCTTAATGGGTACACAGCCAGAGTTCCCACTGGGTGGAGAAAATCCTCATTGCTTGGAATTTAGAATCAGTTATTGGAGTGTGGTCACCTCTTGTGTGTTGTGTATGTGTGTGTGTGTGTGTATGTGCTTATGTGCGTGCCTGCATGCATGCAAGCATGAGTGTGTGTGTGTGGGAGTGAGTGTGTGCCTGTTTGTGTGCATGTGTGAGTGAGTGTGTGTGTGCGTATGTATGAGTGTGTGAGTCTGTATGTGAGTGCAAGTGGGTTTGCTTGTGTGTGTGCATATGTGTGAGTGTGTTTGCATGGTGTGTGTGTGTGTGTGTGAGTGTGTGTGTGTGTATATATATGTGTGTGTGTGAGTGTGTGGGTGTTTACGTGTGTGTGTGTGCATATATGTGTGTGTGTGTGTGTGAATGTATGTGTGTTTCCCACATTTTTCTCTGTGGTCTTAGTGTCTCTGACACACTCTAGTGGAATTCCTGTGCCCGGGACAGTTGCGTGCAAAGAGCCCTGCTCTGTGGGTCAGACAGGAGAACACTGTACATCTCCAGTTTCACACACACATACTCTCCATGAGGAAAGTGCTTTCACACTCCAGTAATTTGTTTTCAGGTCTGTGGCATTTATGATCACTCTTTACACACAGTGTATATTCCTAAAGCCTTCAAGAGGCATATATAACACGTTAGTAACCACAGCATAACCGCTTTATGAATCTTTAATAGGCAGTTGGGCAGGAAGAGCTTTGACCTCAAATCAAGGGATCATGTGTTATGCCACAGTTAGGAATAACATTTTTCATAAGGTAATTTCAGCCTACATAAAGCAATGCATTTGCTTAGGAATGATTATCACAGGTGTTGTAACACATTAATGAAAGTGTTGCTTTAGGAATATCAAATCAAATCAAATTTATTTGTATAGCGCTTTTCACAATTGAATTGTCACAAAACGCCTAACAGAGGGGGAACCCAGGCCGAGACCCCCCCCAAAAGCAAGCCTAAAGGCAACAGTGGCAAGGAAAAACTTGCTTGGTAGGAACCAGACTAAAAGGGGGGGAGCCCATTCTCTTCTGGCCGGCACAGGGTGTGTCCAAAAAAGACCATGTCATGGTCAGTCCAAGGTAACACAGGGCTGAAAGACTTTGGCTCTCCTGAGTTAGGTAGTCAGCGGGGGGGTAAACCACGCGGAGAGGGTCCAGATCCAGGAACTGGGGTTGGCGTGGGGGTGAGGGTTGATGGGGGCAGCTCACACTTCTCGCAGGATCTAGGGCTCGGGGGCACAGAGGCCGAGGCAGAGAAGAGAACATGCAGTCAGAAAAAAAGCAGTGCTATAGTCAGTAGCATTATGTAAGAGCAGGGGACCACAAGCATAGGAAATATACAGATAGCCCCGACAGGTGTAAGCTATGGCACCATACCTAATAGGAGAGGGACAGAGAAAACACGCAGCCATGAGAGAGTTCCAAACCATCCACACCTGATCAAGGATAACCAGCATAACAGTGGTGGTAACACATTGAGGAGGTGACATTATGGAAAGTTTCTCACTCCATAAGACACTAGGGCATGGCCTTCTCCATCTCTCCACCTAGCCTATGTTTGGCAGTAGGCTAGGCTGAAAAGATATGTTTTTAATCTACACTTAAAATTTTTAACTGTGTCCGAATCCCTAACATGCCTTGGTAAACCGTTCCACAACAGAGGAGCTCTAAAAGAGAAGGCTCTACCACCAGCTGTGCTTTTCAAAATTCTAGGCAGTAATAGATGGCCGGCTTCTTGTGAACGAAGCAGTCATGTCGGCTTATAAGGGGCAATCATTTCGGTCAGATATAAAGGTGCAAGTCTGTTCACTGCTTTAAAAGTTAGCAACAGTACTTTATAATCAGCCCGATATTTAATAGGAAGCCAATGTAGTGATGCTAACACAGGAGTAATGTGCTCATACTTCTTGTATCTAGTCAAAATACGTGCCGCTGTATTCTGTACTAGTTGAAGACTCTTTAGAGAGCTACTAGAGGAGCCGGATAATAAGGCATTACAATAGTCTAGCCTCGATGCGACAAAAGCATGCATCAAGGTTTTTGCATCCTCTAATGACAGAATGTGCCGAGTTTTAGCTATGTTTCTTAGGTGAAAGAAAGCTACTCTGGAAGTCTTTTTAATATGAGTGTCAAATGTAAGGTCCTGATCAATAATAAAACCAAGGTTCTTAACCATTATACTTGATGTAACTATGCAATCACCTGCATTTAACTGCAGATCCAACTTGTTCCTTAATTTTTTGGGGCCCAAAACCATCATCTCTGTTTTATCTGAATTTAAAAGCAGGACATTTACTGTCATCCAATTCTTTATATCAGAGATACAAGCCTCTAATTGAGTGAGTTGAAGTATGTCACCTGGTTTCATTGATATGTACAGCTGTGTATCATCTGCATAGCAATGGAAATTCACACCATGTTTACGAATAACATTACCGAGTGGTAGCAAGTATAATGAGAACAGTAATGGTCCCAGCACTGAGCCTTGTGGAATACCATATTTAACCTGAGAGTAGTCAGAGAACTCTTGATCTAATTGCACAAATTGAAACCTGTCTGATAAGTATGATTTAAACCATGAGAGTGCCCGTCCACGCAAACCAACCAGGTTTTCTAGCCTATGAAGGAGAATCTGGTGGTCAATAGTGTCAAAAGCAGCACTTATGTCAAGGAGCACTAGAATAGAAACACAACCAGTATCCAATGCTAACAGTAAGTCATTTACAACTTTAATAAGTGCCATCTCAGTTCTATGGTTTGGTCTAAAACCTGATTGTAGTGTTACTGCTATTGCACTGTAACTGTACTTACATCCATATTTGCACAGCATTCATTTGCACCATGTACATATTTTATATTTATATTTATAACTATTTTTAGATTTAGATTTTATATTGTGTGTGTGTTTGTTGTTTGTATTCATTTTAAACTGCACTGTGGATGAGAGAGAAAACGCAATTTCAATCCCTGTATGTCGTGTATATACAGTGATTGACAATAAAGCTGATTTTGACTTTGACTTTGACTTCATACAGATTATTCGTTTTTAGGAAAGCAGTTAATTGTTGAGCTACAGATTTCTCTAAACTTTTTTACAAAAAGGGAAGATTTTAAATGGGCCTATAATTCTTCAGATTAACAGGATCAAGATTTGGTTTCTTTAGAAGAGGCTTGATTACTGTCACTTTTAAAGACTTAGGTACGCAACCCAATAATAGGGATGTATTTATGATATCTAACATGGTCTGGCCTAGCACAGGCAAAAGCTCTTTAATAAGCTTTGTTGGTATGGGGTCTAACAGACATGTAGATGATTTGGATTACATAACCAGTTTACTAAATTTGTCCAGATCCAAGGGAGTGAAAAACTCAAGGGTCTCTACGCAACCCTGCTCTTGATAGCCCTGTGCTATCTCGGGAGTTGGAGTGCTAGATATTGGAGTCATTTTCATAATTTGTTCTCTGATTGTCTCAATCTTATCAGTAAACAAGTTCATGAAGTCATTGGAATTATGGTTAGAAGGATAACTGATACAATCTGAAGACAGATTTTTTGTCAGTTTAGCTACCGTGTTAAATAGAAATCTTGGGTTGTTTTTATTCTGGTCAATTAATTTTGAGAAGTATGATGACCTAGCTGTAGTAAGGGCGTGGTTGTATTCTATGAGGCTGTCCTTCCAAGCAGAGCGAAAAACCTCTAAATTGGTAGAGCGCCATCTGCGTTCTAATTTCCTGGAAACTTGTTTAAGGGCACTGGTATGGTCAGTAAACCAGGGTGCAAGTTTCTTCTGACTGCATTTTTTCCTCTTGAGGGGTGCGACAGCATCAAGTGTATTCCGTAAAATATGATTTAGTGCATCTGTTTGATGATCAATTGACAAAAAGCTATTTGGGTCTTGACTTGATACTAACAATTCGGGAAGTATGTTTATACATTTTGAAGCCGTCAATGAATTTATAGAGCGGCTGGAATAGTATATAGGTTCTGATTTAATAGGAATATTTACCTGAATTTCAAAAGTAATCAAAAAGTGATCCGATAGTACAGGATTATGGGGAGACACAATGATATTCTCGACATCGATACCATAGGATAAGACTAAATCTAAGGTATGGTTGTGGCGGTGGGTTGGTTCATATATATTTTGAATAAAACCAACAGAGTCAATAATAGCTGCAAAAGCCAGTCCTAAAGGGTCACTGTCATTATCAACATGTATGTTGAAATCTCCAACAATCACAACTTTATCTGCCATAGTTGCCAAGCTTGATAAAAACTCTGCAAACTCAGAAAGAAAGACAGGGTGAAAGAAAGACACGCGAAAAAAAGCTGAGACCAGTTCAATTATTTCGCGGACCGGGGGGTGCATGAGGGGAAAAATTGCGCCCCTCGGAATTTTACACCCGGGGAATGAAACCGGTCCGTGGTGCAAAAAAAGGTTGGGACCGCTGCCCTAACTGTGTTTTTTTTCGTCTTCTCAATAGCTAAGCTAGTCACAGGTTTTTAGGACCAGAAGTCTGCTGCCTGGCTAGCGCTCTGAGAGGTCATACATTTTGCAAGTTTATACTACGGGAAAAATTTCTCTCCAGCTCGGGTGGAGTCCGTCTCTCTTCAGTAAGCCAGGCTTTCCCCAAAAAGTGGGCCAATTGTTTATGAAGCCCAAGTCATTTATATATAGCGTGGCCTCATTTAATTTATGCATTTTGTATTAATGCACTACCATGTTTTGTTCTGCTAATTTCCCATCGAAAGTGGAATTGAAGCGTGGGAAAAATGTATGTGGTTAGCCAGCTCATCTCAGGTGTCTGGAGATGCAGTCAAGTCACTGTCTGTTTCTGGTTAGTGGGGCAGGTTTGAGATCATGGATGGGGCATTGAACACGTGACCTACTTAATCTGATTCTGTTTCTGGATCAGCTCACAGCTGTCAAATAATTGGAATCAGGCCAATCAGGCTCGCAAATACCAATTAATGGATGATTAGGTTCACATTCTTGAAAAGAAGACAAACCTGTATGTGTTTTCACCTTCCAATTAACAGGTAAAGGTCTGTTTGATGACTGAATTCCAAATCCAAATTTTGCGTGTCACATAACGCTGGTCTCGCCACGAGTTATCTTACTGAAATGGTTGCGGTTCTGTTTTTCCATATCCCCCCCCTTCTATTATTGGTCGAACTAAAAGTTACAAACGCCATCTTTCAACCACAGTCGGTTCCCTTTCATCAATTTCCTGTTGGCAAGCGCTGATAATCTCGAGAGGTTTAGGAAAGGAAACATCTGTTCTCAGATCAGCTGAGCTGAGAATTGCTGAGCAAGGCAATTGGTGAATAGTTTGTCAGTGCTGGAGCAGGTTATCAAAGCAAAAGGAACTACAAACCACGTCCTGCGGGCCTCCCGCGTGGTCCAGTGGTTACAACGTCCGACGCTGGCCACGGAGACCGGGGTTCAATTCCCCGTCTCGCCAAGTGTCGGCTCTGGCCGGGAGTGCCACCAGGGGGCGGCGATTGGCTGTCCGCCCCAGGGAGGGGGGAAGGAAGCCGACGTGACGTTCGCTGCATAGAGTGGCCCTGTAGTACCGGGGTTACGGTCGACGGCTCGGCGAGTGCCGTCTCGGAAGAGGCGTCACTTCGCCTTCGTCACTACCGGTCACAGGACTACGGCAGCGAACTCACATTACTAGGGGGGGATTGACATAAAATAGCGGGTCTAATTGGCTACCAAATTGGGAGAAAATGGGAGAAAATCAGAAAAAAAAATTTTTAAACAAACCACGTCCTGCAAGCCTAGAACTGGTCACTCCTTCTCTGCTTGATGACTCAAGCTGGCCTTATTACCAATTTCTAATGAATGAAATCCTCACAATGCACACATCACACATTAGATAATTGTATGAATTGGTTCTTGGGGCATGAGAAGAGAGATATCTTCCATGAGAAAGAGGGTCAGGGACAGGCTTTTTCCATTTCCACTGAATGTAATGAAAACTCTCTGGCTTGCAATAACGCAGGCTCCTGCCATCAGCCAGAAGAGGTCAGGCTTAAAGCTGGCAGAACACAGTTTATAACGTTCAGTCATGTATGGAAGTATTGGTACAGATCATGAAATATCACATTTCAATCTTTGACAGAAGCTGTCCTTTAACAGCAGGTAAAAGAGGTGGTAGAGCTACTATTCTTTAACCAGAAAATACTTTTTTAAAGATTAATAGCTATAGTATTGCTGTGTTGAGCTGACACAGTAATAGTTCATAATTATAATTAATTCATCTTAATTAGAGAACAATTTATACATAATTATACAATACATACTATATGATTAGGGCCTGGAGAAAATATTGAGCACATGACTAACTGGACTGTCAAGCAGAATTTCAGCAGTTATCCTCCAGGTGTCCCTGTAGGTACTCTGAGTTCAGCAATTATTTGGCAATCAACATAGACATGTGACTAATTATACAATTAGCAACTAACTATGAAACATGGAAAAAAAAATCACAAAACAACTCAAAAAATGTGAAAACGTATCAATGACATAAAACAATACTGGTACATTACATACCAATGGATTTAATTATGCGTAATACATTATATTGAAATGAAAGAAAATTATACTTGCATCGAATTTGGGTGAACAGTCACTTTAAAGGCACAAAGACCAAAAGTCTGAGATGGACACGGGCGAGGAGGAAACAGCTGTGAAAAAAGCACAAGGTGAAAGAGCAGTGAGAGGCAACATTATTTAAAATGAAGTCATTGTCTCTCTGTCTCTCTCTCTCTCTCTCTCTCTCTCTCTCTCTCTCTCTCTCTCTCTCTCTCTCTCTCTCTCTCTCTCTCTCTCTCTCTCTCTCTCTCTCTCTCTCTCTCTCTCTCTCTCTCTCTCTCTCTCTCTCTCTCTCTCTCTCTATCTCTCTCTCTCTTTGGCACAACAGGTTCACAGCACAGACAGAACAATAAACCGTCAATGTATTAAAACATTCAACAAAGTAACAGAAAGGATCACAGGATATTATAACCCTGATTGGAACCAAAAAAGAAAACACGGTTCAGGAAATTAGTTACATTTATGAAGGCTGTCATGGTTTTTGACCAGGCTGGATGTAGAAAAACCGCTTAATTATTTTCCCAGTTTTGAGGAGGACTGAAACTCACTCTGAACTTCAAAATTATAAACCGAACGGTAAGGAAAACACCCAAAGGTCTTTGAATCAATTCTGGGATACAGCTGAAATAATATTTCCCAGTTTAATGTGGAAGGCTGAACGCTAGGCTACTTGTCAGTTGTTCCAAATTCTGTCGATGCTGAAATAAGTCTCCTTATGGGCCAGTTTCCACATATTATGAAATAAGATACCATAAACCAAATGACAATGATTCAATTCAACTTCAAATTTTAGAGCACTGGGATTTTTCCTTTACGTAAATGTTTGACGTTCACAGCTGCCCCTGTTTTTATGAACATGACCTAGCTGCTGTTTTATTTTTCTCGTCTTACAATATTATTTTAACATGGTAGGTTGCTTATTTTAAATCAACATTTTCCACCTCTTCAAAGAAAAACTATTTTACAGGGTCGTGGTGGACTTGTTAATATATTGCAGCATTGTCTAATCTAATACACTACATGTCTGACATGTTATAAGTGTCAATGGACAATTAATAAATTGAATGACACATCTCTTTAAATAGAGGGTACGTCGACCCCTTGGTGGTGGAGGACTGAAAGACTTGCAAGAAAACAGCCCAAAATTTTGTCCTTTTTTAATTTCAATCATAGCTCACCTTTGTGACAACAGACAGTGCCAGACAAGCATTGTCCCTCTTTTACCAAACATACAGTACGGCTCCAGGTGATCTGTAAACCATTTTGGCCAAGAGTCCTGTCTGCTTTGTGTCTACTTTGGTTGCACAGCTGCTGTTAAATATACGTGATTGTTCCTCGTTGCTGATTGGCTGAAGACAATGCGATGCCTGGAAAGGGATGGTCGACAGGTAAACCTATCTTGGGGGACTTTCACACAAAGAGGAAGTTCTAAATTCCTTTGTGTGACATCTATTCAGAGACACAACGGAAGAAACCTCACAGCTATTAGATTACAGAGGGCTTAAGCTGAAAGAACCCGAATGGGTCTTTGGAAACACGCCCCCCACTTTTCTGGCACGGTGAGGCGCCGGCTGTCCTCCCTGAAGACCCGTGTCTAGTCAGAACCTCTTGCCTTTCACTATTATTTCTTTCTTCTCAGTCTATATTTCATATTGTACATGTATAATAACTGCAACCTGGCTTCTCTGGGGGTCGATTAGTGCTCCGTGCTTCAGTGGAAGGCAAAGAGGCAGACATGATGTCATAGACGGATCCCTGAGCCAAGTCCGTTTCGTTCGGGATACATTTCAACCTCCCTGCGCAGCCAAGGACTGGCTTTCGCCAAACCTCTCTCCGACATTCCAAAAAATACTTTTATTGATACTTTTGATTTTCTTGGGGGGAGCATTTTGGGAAGGGTACACAGGAGCTTCAAAATTCCATGCACGTGGCTGGTTGTAATTGTATAAGTGAGGAGAAAGAGGGAGGAAAAAAAGAGACCAGCACTTTGGCAGGTTGCAATCTCTAGCTGATGTTGGAAGAGGTTTAAATGAAGTCATGTCATGGAACCTCTTTAATGGGCGAGTTTGGTTACCTCCTGGTCAGCTTCCATTCACCAGACATGACCGTTTCCAGGCGTCAGTGTCACTCTGTTATTTCTCTGGGATAACCGATCTCATAACTGAAGATTTAGTCCGGTGATTGCCTGGTTATTATGTGACCATATGTCATAATCAGTGTTGTGGGAGATGATCATAAAATTTGTTTAACTAACCAAAGGAAAATATTTATATTTATACTACAATACTGTACCTCGCCCAATGTCCAAAGGGCTTTGTCGTTCTTTTTTCTTCTTCTGGCGTATTCTCTTGTTGTCTCTGCGGCTAAAGGCAATGAAAACATGGCTTAAAACTATATTTTCTAAGTGGAAAAAAGGAAGACACTCTGAAATCAAACGATATAAATGAAATGGCCATGAATAATTGTACCTGCTCAAGAAAAAAAAACTAAACAATAAATACTTGGTAAAAAGAAAAAAAAAAAGAAAATTGGCCAGTCAATGCACGTCAATGCCACACAGACAACAACGATAAAGAAAATTGCTGCCGTAGTGTAGCGTGCAGCTTCTTGAACGTAACTTGCTTTCGTCTCTCCGGTCAAGGTAGTCATTAAGATTCCACAGGTCGTTGCTCAGATTAAATGGCAGTTGAGCTTTATGATTAACCTCACAATAAACAGCCTATGAGGAATAAACCAGACAATAAACAGGCTTCTTAGGAGCAAAGGTCAGGTCAGATGGAGGCAGATAAGAAAATAAGAATACTAGTACTACCTACTATTACTACTACTACAATGCTACTAGAATAATGATGAGAACAGGCCATTCATTCGGCCCTTCCTTATTACGTAGTCTAGAGAATATCCAGTACTGCGTCATGTCTGGACCTGAATACCCCAAGTGCCTCTGTTTCTACCACATAACCTGGCAAGCTATTCGATGGAGCAGGTGGAGATGGAGAAAGGCTGCAGCAGTCACCACGGGGGTTTGTTAGGCCTAAAAATGACCTAAGCTAGACCTAGGTCTGTCAATGACCAGTTTCACCACAGCATGAGCCTCAGGTCCCCAGAATGCAGGCGTTTAATACAATTTGGATTCAATGGGGTAGTGTGTACCCAAAACTGTGACTTCTGTTCTTGTTGAAAGGTTCACAACAGGAATGAGTTACAGGCAGTGTAGTATAATGGCTAGGGAACTGGGCTTATAACGCAAAGGTTGCAGGTTTGAACTCCAGGTGGGACATTGCTGTGTACTCTTGAGCAAGGTACTTAAACTGAATTGCTTCAGTAAATATTCAGCTGTACAAATGGATTGCATGTAAAGAAATGTAAACTGTGTAAGTCGCTCTAGATAAGACTGTCTGCTAAAGGCCTGTAATGTACTGTTACAGTATTTCCATTATCTAGTTATAATTCAAGAAGTACAGCATATCTTTAGCTGACAAGAATTTATTAAATAATAATGATTTTTTATGCACAGCCATATACAACATTTACTGTATTGAAATATATACCTACATATTTTGAAGAATATTAAAATATTGACATTTCCTGAAACATCAAATATAACTGCATAACCCCTTAACTTCTATAGAGCGCTACAAAGTAAACAGTCACTGAAAACTGAAACCAACCAATAGCATGAAGAGTGGCAGTGCAGGAAGTGATAAAAGAAAGTTATCATTTTTTTGTGTCAGTATTTTTTGTGTCCTTCAGGAAAGGTGATTTTGGTGGCAGACTCCTATTCCTGGAGGACTGCGCTGTGTCTCCACTCAGCTATCACCTGACACGTAGGTGATCCCTCTATGAGCAAAAAAGCAGGCGACATGTTTTTCCATGCTAAAGCAACTCAGGTGCAGCCTGTGGTTTTTAAAGAGAACGTGCTGTCATGCGTTTGAAGACAGGAACTCAAGTATGACAGAAAAAAAACACAGTTTGAGCCCAATCAGTTGGCATTACAGGAACACATGACTGATGTGGAAAACAAGGAAACAAGGAGCACTCTGTTTTATATATATATAAATATACTGTATATATATCCACCAAGCGACTGGTTTAAATACAACTCAAATCTCCCCAGTAAACAGACTGTAAAGGTTTATAGAGGTACTCATGAAGGCCAAGTACCATTCCCTCTAGAGTATTCTAGAAGTCTCCGAAGCATGTGTTTACACACCTCAGTAAAGTGTGGTTGTGAATTCACCAGTCTGAAGGTTTCCTGGTGTTACCCCAGATAATTTTGCTGGCCATTTTTACTTACAGTTTTTTCTATTTTCAATACATGTTGGGAAAAATGGGATTTAGAGGCAGCTCATTTGGAACAATTCCCAGCATAATTTCAGATTTTAATCTGTTTAGTAGGAAAACAGGCTCATAAATGCACATAATTATAATTGTATCTCCATTTTGTTAAAAAATCGAACACAAAAAGTGAATGTTTTCTTAAAATAACAAAGTGCAGTATCTTCCAGTTTGAACCATAAATATATTTTTATTTTATTTTTTTAAATAATATTTTTTTCTAAAAATGTAATGTGAGTTCGCTGCCATAGTCCTGCAACCGGTAGCGACACGCAACCTGACGCCTCTTCCGAGACGGCACTCGCCCAAGTATCAACCGTAACCCGGTATACTGCAGGGCCACTCTTATGCGCAGTGAATCTCATGTCGGCTTCCCTCCCCCAATTGTGGGAGGTTACCACAGTCAGGATATCAGGTGAATCCCTTGGGGAAATAAGTTCTGTATGAATGGTACTCTCACAATTGCTCCCTGAAAAACTAAATGAACACAGTGTTTTGTTGCTTGCACAATACCAATAATTTATCAAAAAGACTCAGGGTATACATTCAAATAGTTGAATTCATTCAACTTATATTATGTTGTAATAACTTATTTTATTGGTAGCTCAAGGTTTTTGTTAAACTTAAAATATGTTGCATAGTAACAAGAAAATAAAATATTGATAGGTTTTCAGATTTTCATATTAGTGTTGTAACTGTAAAAATACTCATCCTGCTTGTATGTGGACTCATAAAAGCACATGTGGGGTGTACGATAAAAAAGTGTTTTCTTCATTTCGTATGTCCTCAGGTATAGTAATCTGACTCACACTGTTGTTGTTTGAAATGGAGCAGCCAGGACCGGCAATTCTGAGAGTGACTGTTTTGCAGCGTTTTGGCTCAAACGTGTTCTCACTTGAAAATATAACCTCTAAAACAGAGGAACGCATGATTGCGAATGCTCTACACCGAGTTGTCGTTGTTTTGGAAAGAGTCACAACCCACAATGGCGTGCTTCTAGGAAAGAAACCGCCGCTCATGAAAGACGGCATTTCGAAAACTATATTTTATTTAATCTTTTGGTCCGTGTAGCGGGATACTGAAGGATTATGTGTCAGTGCCACGGCAGGAAACAGCTTTGAGGTGTGGAGGGGCGTGTTTTGTTTTGTGTCTCTCTCCGGAGAGAGGGCCTGGCTCATTCTGGTGTGCCAGTAACAAGCCGATTCAATTCAGGAGCTAACGTGCTGAAGAAATGCAGTGACATGCCGTTTGGTGAGGGATGCCACATTGACAGCCAGAAGAAGGGGTCTACTTCTCCCACCTCCATTTGCCCCTTTTCCTCTTGGTCTTACTGAAATTCAACAGCCTTTGTCCTCTGGTCCACATTTACCCACCTGATAATCCAGGCTCTCCTGGCTCCCAAACTGAGGACCGGGACCTACTGTTGGGTCATGCGACTGGTTGAGGTGGGTCAGTCACGAGGTGACAGATGAACCTTAACAACTTGATGTGTACAGTACGGCTTTCCATCGACAGTCACAGCAGTCAGATAACACACCGCACCTGATACGTGCACTGCAATAGTTACGGTGTACAGTTTTGACATATTAAAATGTCTTCCATTCCAAATTTGAACATGAACAGAAAATGTATTCGCTCATTAAGCTGGTTGCGGGCTCTGAAGGTTTGGGGAGTAGTTGTACACAGGGAGAGCTCAGCATGGTTGCCACTGCAGAGCTGAACACACGCACCATGGGGGAGGCACAGTGTGGGCGAGGAGCCGCTGCTTTAACAACTCCACTCCAGGCTTGTCAAAGAACCATATAATAATAAAAACCAGAACCTCACATTTATTCCCTAAACCCCCCATGGAAAGTAGGCTTCCCTGGCTAGCTTTAGCCCTCTGCAGTGGCTCCCAAACTGAGGACCGGGACCTACTGTTGTTCATAAAAAGTCTCACCCTGTGTCGGTCCCAACCTTTAGCAGCTATTCTGTTCTCAGACGGATAAACGGAAAGGCTCACGAGGGCAGTCTTGTGGGCCCCCACCCCCACACATTTACCTGTGGCAGGGCTAATAATTACCTGGGAAAACTAACCCAAATAACAGCATGTGCGTGCTGAATGTCTTTTAGCTTAACAGATTTTCTTTTAGCTTAACAGAGTGAAAAATAGGGGAATGGTGACACTTATACACTCTCGGTTAATTTCAGCTATGAGCAGGAATGGGAGAACTGGGCCGTGTTCCCGTGGACGTACGGAAGCAGCTTAATGTGCGGTTGACGTTGTTTGTACAGTGACAGATGGGCTGGCGAGTGACACGACGACAGTGGAGGAGGGACGTTTTTGATTTTTTTCTTCGCACGGGGCCCCTGCAGGTTGTTTGTTTTTATTTGCTGCGCAAAGTCTAAGGTGACCGTGACAACAAACTGTTGGAGGCAGAGAGTAATGCACGTGCAGTGTTTATTGCTTACCGCCTGGAAAGCTCTTCCTGCGTATTGATTTGTGATTAGGAAAATCACATGTCTCTTTAATCACATTCTCTTCCTCTTGCAATTGGATACACAATATGACCTCTGACCTTCCAGCCAGGCCAGTGTATCTGGAAGCATTGTCATTATAGTAATTGACTGTTTCTTTTGTGGGTTTTTTACCCTCCTGTCATCCCTTTTAAAGAGAAGTTGTTGCACAACAAAGTTCCTCTGTCTAGTCCAACCCTAAAATGTGGATTTTAGTTATGGGCTTCAGGTATTGAAAATCAAATCACATCATTTTGATATATATTTTCAATATAATATCCTGATATCCATTTATATATACAGTATACAGTTTTCAACCCTGTTATTCTAGTTTTTCATTTTTTATTAATTATCAGAAATTGTGCCCTTTTTTCACATGAATGTGGTATGGCAAAATGTGGATTTTATGTACTTTCATTTCAGGCTGTAAGACAAAAAAAAGTGACTATTTCAAAAGGGTATGATGACTTTCTATAGGCACTGTATATATATATATATTATTATTATTTTATTTTTTTGATGCTACTGTTGTAATTTTGTGTGATATATTGTGTATGGGCTGCTTAACCACTGTGACCTGCGATGTGTCCTTATCACCTGTCCAGGGAATACAGATGAAATCGAGCAGTTTTGCTAACTCATTTATAATTAATATATTTGCCCACTGTACCTGTTAAATAAACAATTAGAAATAAATAAATCCAGATTTGTTTTGGATATTTCTACAGTATGTGTGATCTTCACACACCAAAGGGATATTAAACCCCCTTTGATACTTGAGGCTTCTCTATCTGCATAAGCATTTATAACGTAGTCATTAAATTTTTCCAAACAGACCACATTTGAAACAAGTCAGTACAGCCCTTGCTTTTATTTGCTCTAATGTGCAGTCGAGGGAAGGCTGCTTATAATATACGCCATTTAATATACGCCATTTAGCAGACGCTTTTATCCAAAGCGACTTACAGTAGTGAATGTATACATTTTCATGTATACTGTATGTGGCCCCAGTGGGGATTAAACCCACAACCTAAGCATTGCCCACGCTGTGCTCTACCAACTGAGCCACAGAGAACCACATGCTCATTTGCTTTACACAAATTACAAAACAACGCATTTCAGTTTAGCAAATGCAATCCTTTCATTCTTTTTGCTTTATTTAAATGGCACGCATAACAGTACCAGCCACCTCAATACATCGCATCAGATTCACTGGTCTGAGCCAGACACTCGCCGAAAGCGTCATTCCAAAAACCATTTATACCTTCAGCTGTTTAAGTTTGTGGGGAAAACAAATATGATATTTTACTGTAATAGTGCCACTTAAGAGAAGGACAATAATTATCTTTCGCTGACACCCACTTCTTCCTGTAAAGTGTACCCCCCACCCCCACACACACACACACACACACACACACACACACACACACACACACACACACACACACACACACACACACACTCACACACTCACACACACCCATGTTCAGTTTTTTCAAAATAGATTTGGTTTTGTTTTCAGTTGAACCCCCCTCTAAACAGAACATAGATATGTAACCCATAGTTAATGAGCAGCTCTGGAATCCTAACTGCTTATCCTAAGGATGACAGAGCCGTCTCCGTTCTGAAATAATACTAATTTTTACGAACACGCAGAGAGAAACTGAACTGTAAAATGATAGAGGGACGGATTATGGAGATTTACTGAAAGAAAGCGATGGAGAGTCAATTAAAGGGGCTGAGAGAGGATGAGAGGGAATAAATGGGTGAATTGGAGAGATGGGGAGAGAGAGAGAGAACTAGAGTAGAACTGTTGTTCCTCGGAGACGTTACTACACAGGTGCTAGTTGGCCAACCCCCTCACATTTACGTCATCCCCCCCTCCTTTGTCCTGATTCAGGGACATGGCTCCTGAATGTCACCGCATCGTTGTGCAGGTAATCGGGCCAGCATCGAAGGACCAAAACACAATAGAGGCCTGAAATTCCTGGAGATTAACTGTCTGTGAAATCCGGCACTTTCTTTCCACCGACGAGGGAAAATGGCAGCCGACCTCTGGGCTGCAGTCAGAATGTCACACCTTTTTCCAGCGCGCCGTTGCCGTGGTTATTGGACGGCTTCCATCCCCGTATTCCTCAAGGGTTCAGGCTGTACCATTGCCTGGCACTTTTCATCGCCGTCTGAAATGAGGGAAAAGTACAGCCCTGTTTCAACCCTTGGGAAATGACTGCCCTGAAGAATGCTATATGCTGCTTTTCCAGAGATGTGATTGAGTCCTCTTTGTGTGATGTACTGGTGTTCCTACGAATAGATAAAAACAGCCACATGGTGTCGTTTCAATGACGTGAAAACCAAAGTGCATAGTGAGACATCTGTGGGCCTTTGCTCTGGAGGAATTTGTGGCTAGTACCAACCAAAAGTATCTTATGGGTGCCAATCCAACCCCAATTTGCCAGCTCTGCTCCTCGGGTGTCCCAGGGAATGCCCAAAGGTTTATACATTTTGGGGACGTGTGGTGACGGTTATTTCTAAACTGGTTGCTTGCGATATACCACTTCCCCCATCAAAACTATTGCTTAATGATGACTCGCTGGCTCGTCATCTGAACGTCAGCGCAGGATTTGGCTAGCGGGCTTAACGACGGCAAGAAATAAATGACTGTGCAAAGATAGCTCCCTCCTCACGAATTGCCAATGTAACAATGGCTGTTTGGTTCCAGAGAGATTGTTCTGCAGGCACTCTTCTATGGAGTGACAATAAATTAAGCTAGGTACACCACTGCTGGTGACACATATACCGTATGCTAAACTGTCTAAACAATGTAAAGACCTGGTTATGTAAGGTGGTGAAGCTTTACCTCTTTGCTTTGCAGTGCGCTGTGAGACAGGTCTTGCATGGATGTGTATTGGACCTGCAGGTAATCTTGTTTAGGTGGAGGGTGGCACTGTCTGATGATACTGTCTGGACTGCCTTGGGGGAGTGGATCGGGGGGGGGGGATGTTTGTATTGTACTGTACTTAAAACAAACTTAAATAAGAAATTGATGTAAAAAAATGGAGATGCAAGGTTTTTTTTATGATGCCGACACTACTCTGGATGAAGGCAAAGCAAATAAGCCATAATCGTAATGTGAGGGTAAAGTTACATAACTGCCCACATCAAAGAGACTCGTAATCCGTGTCTATGTGGTGTATTTTCTATCTATGTTTATATAGAAGGATGTTAGCCCCAGTAGACAAATTCCCTGGCGGTGAGCTATAAGGGGAATAATGAGACTCTGGTCACTATGTGACCCCCTTCATACAGCTCATAGGCTACACAATCCCACATCCCTTACCCATCTTGTATCCCCAGGTGATCACTGTAAATGACAAATACATTCAGTTGGCCCTACTGCACTCAGTTTAAAGGTTTAAAAACAAATGCATGAAATGACATATCTCCCTCGTGTTTACATTACCTTGCCTCTTGATAGTTTGTATGAGGCATGCTTTCAGCACTACTTGTGTCAACAAAGGGGCGCAGAGAGTGTGTGTGTGAGGGTGGGGAGGTAGGCCCAGTATTGTCAGCCAATCAGACAGCCTGTTTTATCAGCCAAACATGCTCCCTTCTCTTAAAATACAAACATGGAGCCAGAACAGCAAGAGGACAATAACAGCAGTACAACCTGCTCTCTCTCTCTTTTCATCATGAGATGCCCTTCTGTCTCTCTTTCTCTCTCTCTCTCTCACATACACACACACACACACACACACACAACAAACAAACAAAAATAGGAAGACAGTGGTCTTCTAACAATATATACAACTTTCTTCTGATAATAAGTTACCTGAACAGCCCCTTGCACTTCGCTCAAATAGCAAAATACACTGTGTACTCTTAGCACTAAGTTAGTAAGGAAATGTGTAACTGGGATACACTGTATGACGCAATTGGCATATTTCAGAAAACAGGCTTGTCAGCACGAATTGCATAACTGCTACAGTGTTTTTTGGGGGGAAGAAGTGTGCAATTGGAAGTGCATACATTCTGACATTATTCATTAAAAGGTCAGGGGCAGAAGCAGGGCCACTGTGGGGAGTCTTCAAGCCCGGGGCTGCCTGGAAGCTGTGATCATGCGCTGGACAACCGGAGAGAGGAACAGCGCCCAGATTGTTCCCTTTCATTTGATTAGGAGACACGCAGCTGCACTCTGCCCTGAAATACTGTCTTGTGACATGAATTCCACATGCTCATTAGTCCGATTCCCGCCCCCCCCCCACATCCCGACCCTTTCCTTTCCCGTAAGAAACTACCGTGTAATGCAGTGCAGAAGTTGCCGGGAAATTCTGGCTGAATTTTGTACTTTCCAGGGCTCGGTTGTTTACGTGAGGATTGAGGGCGTTGCGCACCAAACTCTTGCTCAGTCTTTAAAGTGGATTATTGTCAGCTACCGTCAGATGGTGAGGCATAGTTCGATGACCCTGTAGATAGGGTAGATTTCTGACGAATCTGTGCCATTGCACCCGACCCCTTCTCCCTACTCAGGGGCTCGCCTGTGTGTTGAAGGGGTGGGGGAGGGACGTCAGAGCATTTATTCTCCCCAACCCTTCCCCCCTCCAAAAATACGTGTCTTCTGACACTGTTGTTTTGGATCATTTCCTAACAGCTGCTTTTCCGGCAGGCTCTACCAAGCACGGCGTGGTGCGGTGACCGTTGGAGAAGGGTCAAGGCCGGGGGGGGTGGGGAGGAATCCAGGTATGATGCAAATTGAGAGAGCAGACACATGAGCTGTGTTTACACAGGTAGACTCTTGTTTGTTTTGCTTTCCTTTCCACCGTCGCCTGCCAGTGCAGAACCTCAGGGCCAGTCAGCTGAGCGGGGTTCAGGAGGAGAGGCTTCAAACAAAAAAGAGAAAATAAGTAGTTTCCGCGTAGTGGTGTGTGTCTGTTAGCGTGTGAGTGATTGTCAGTGTCTGCCAATGTGTGCAGTGTGAGTGGGATTTTCTGTGTGTGTGTGTGGGTGTGTTGGAGTGTATGTCAATTTGAGTATCTGCCAATCTGTGTGTGTGTGTGTGTGTCTATGTGTGTGCACATGCATGTGCTATTGGCCTTGTAGGGAGAGCAGTGTTACCCATTCACATGCATGGGGACTGACACCTCAGCCTTGACAGCCAGACACAGAGAAACAGAATAATCTTGGTCACACACTGTGGGCCCGTGCTGGAGGACAGTGGACGTTCAGCACTCACTGTAAACACAGACCCCAAAATAACCCACCCTCAACACAGCAGTGCTGCACGCTGGGGCTCCCAGGCGTGACCCTGAGTGGTGAAGTGCACCTCTCTGCGGGCCTCCTGAGTGTGTATGGTACCTCGGTCAGCAAGGAACGCCCAGGTAACTAGGGCACCCTTGCTGTGCGGGCAGAGCTCTGGCCACCTCTGTTCCAGTTATGCAACCAGCTTTCATCTCGTGTCTCCGGGCCGACTAACATCACACCTACCGTGTAATCTACCTACTCAGCAAGCAGGGACATTATTCATGCCGTGAGTCCATTATCTGTCTGCAATAAGCCGTGCAGGATTCCTGCTGACCCGTGTGTGTTGGAGGGGGGGGGGGTAGGGTGGGAGGGGGCTGGATCAGGTGCCAGAGATCACAGGAAGCAGCAGAACGGATTCTGTTCTGAGCGAGTGAGTTTAGTTGAGTTGAGTGAGTGAGTGACCCAATTTGATCGCTGCTCGTCCGGGCTTATGTAACACCTAGCCCACACCGACGCATTCCCACTCACAGAGGGGTTGGCAGGGATATCCGTGCTCCCATTGGTCAGGGCCAGGGAGTTCTATCCAACGAGCAGGGAGAAAAGGAGACTGACAGATGAACAGACCCGGGCGAACTCCCAGGTTCTCATGAGCGCACAGAGTCTCGAGTCTCTGCCAAGCCCTCGTGCTAAGAGCAGGGGAGAGCAGCGGCGGATAGTGCAGAAAGCCTTACATTCGGCAGCCAGGAAGCAGGACAGGCGAACACAGGGGCAGGCCCTGGTTCCAACCTCTCATATCGGCTCGTTAACCTCTCTGTTTCGGTTATTTACGCACAGTCACCCACTGCACTGTGCCTCCTTCTCTTGTCCCTGGCAATCTCTTAATTGCCATTAAATGCTAATGAAAAGATGGAAACATGGTCACCTGATTGGACAGAATTCCCCTGCTTCTGATTATATCACCTGCAGCGTAAGAACACAGTTTAATGATTGACAGCCCTCCCACTTGCCTCCCTGAACCTCGTTTTGCATTGTTGTTTTTCATGACCATGGCTAAGGTTACTGAAGTTCCTTTCTTCAGGTCAGGTGCTGATACGCGACTGCAGCGATGTGGGTGGAATCACATTAGCTCAATAGTATGCAGATGTTTTCGAGCCCGGTGTGCGCTGCATTGCAAGTCGCTCTGAGGAAGGGCATCTGCTGTGTGTGAGTAAGAGTGTGTGAGGGAGCATATTTGTGAGTGAGAGAGTGTGTGTGTGCATGTGTTAGGTGGTCTACAAGCATGGGAGTGTGTGTGTGCATGTGTGTATATGTTTTGTGTGTGTGTGTGGGTATCTATGTGTTTGGAGTTATGTGAGCATGGGAGTGTGTGTGTGTGTGTGCATGATCATGCATTACATGTGTGTGTATGTGTGTTGGTGGGAACAGGAAGGCACTTATTTACCCAAGGAACCAGCACTCACCTTTCAGATGGAAAGTTCCAGTTTGGGTAGATGTAAATGCAGTCTGTATGGTTTGCATTGGCTGTACATGGAGTGTACACAGCTGGGCTGAGGTGCCACTGCACTGCAGAGCTGAGAAAACACACACACACGACACACAAGCAAGGACAATAATACAAAAACACACATGCAAGCACACACACACACTCACAAGCACAATAATACATACACACACACACACAGGTAAGCACAATGATTCACACACACACATACACACAAGCACAATGATACACACACAAAGAAGTACAATGATATGCAAACATAAACACACGTGCATACACACAATAATGCATACATACAATAAACACACGCACACACTTCTACACACATTCACACACACACATCATGTATGAGACGTCTGCCTGCAGAGGGAAACAGGGCTGAGCCTAATTGTCAGTACACAGATGCCACTCACGCTCGTGTCCATAACCAAACACTGGGGCCATGCCTGGCAAACAGGGGAAATGACAGGCAAACCCAAGACAAAGGAAGATCAGACTTCCATGAATTCAGCGCAGTGACATTTTCACAGAGAAGCCAGTGGGCTGTTGGGTATTTCATCAGTTATGTAACCCTGCCGCTGAATTCCCACATCCCAGAGCATTTGCCTCTGTCTACAGCTCGACTCTGTGCCTCAGAGTCAATCGCTCAAGCACAGTGCCTCACTTTCCCACTTTGCATTGTATTCAAAAGAGGTGACCATAGAAATGCTGTTCCCTCTTTACGTCATTTTTCTTTAATTCGTAAAAATTCATTTCCTTAGAATTTGTTTTTCTTTTTTTCCTTTTATCTTGGAACAAAGTTACAAGAATGTGCAACAAACAATAGAAAGACCTCCCTGTACAAATAAGGAAAAATAAAACATATCAACAGAAGATATACATATTTGATATACATATTTGTTCTACTTTTTGTTTTTAAAAAGAAAAAACAACACCATTCCATTCCACAGCAAATCATTTTCTCTTTTTTTCAAAATTGGTCAGGGATCAGAATTCGTTTTTTAAAATCATATCTTAGTACTTTACTGAGCGCTTAATAAAAATGTATTGTATTTGATTTCAGTTCAGTGATTTCAGTCTTGCTTTATACAAACACTGTGGCCAACCCCATTTGTTGTCAGAATTATCTGATATCGCCCCCTTGTGGTTACACTCCTCTGATTTTTTTTTTGTCCCAGTACAACTGGCTTGTATGATTAATTAATAATGATGTTTAATGGTTGTAGGCTATGCTCCCTTCAGATGAATACATAAAAATACAACTACGAACGATCGAATTTCATATGACCTATGATGAAGTATACATACATCAAATACCATAAATTGTTGTTCTGTAATTACGACCTTTGGGAATGTTTATAATTGTATAATAGTACTGTATATGTCATGGCTAAAACCAGGGGAGCCTGTAACAATTATAGTAGAATCTGTGTTTTACTAATCTATATTACTAAACCAAAACCAATCATTATTATGTAATTTTGTCATAAACTCCAGTACATGTAAATTCCCTTTTTTCCATAGAGGTCTTCGTGGATTGCAGTGGATTTACCCTCTGCTTACTACTGTCTCTAAAGGTGATTTAATTAAATGTGACGCTTGCTATGCACTATACTATGCTCGCTGGCTAGAAATCAATATTATAATGCCAGCTATGCTGAACTGGTTATTGACTGTAGCCTATGCTGTTTCACAAAAACTATTTAACTAGGCTATTTAGACAGCTAGCGTGTTTGTTAGCAGTAAACATATTTTATGATACTAACACGGCTACGTTCTACAGAACGTGACCCACCCGACAGATATTGTTCTGCCCTTGCTCTTTGAGCAAATAGCTAGAGCCAATGACCAACCAAAAAAAGTATATAGCATTAATATCGTGTAGCATAGCATGACTTTGTGTTTTGCAAAATGTAAGATTACAGAACCAAAATGTCCTGTCGCTCCTAAAAGTACCGGCACTACAGTTATCAGGAGACCATCCACACACGAGTTATTCTAAATCTCAGATATTGGCGTAAAATTCTATTGATTATAAAACCCAGATGACAAGTCTACATCGACAGGCCCTATTTCAGTTATGTTACCATTTTCAGATGTGTGAACGGTGGAAATAAGGAAAACAGTCAGATTGGCGATGTATAGCTTTATAGCAGGAGTGAGGGAAATTGGTTGCAAGTTTTTTAAAGTAAAGGTTAAACTTGATTATGATTTGACCACATACAATGGCTCAAATAAGAGTGTTTCTTTAAGATCAATCTGAACGAAAATCGTAGGAGTTAAACCTTGTGCACTGCAATACGTCGGAAGTCAATGGAACCAGTCCAGAACGTTGAGGTCAGGCTGTTGCGATGTTCCTGCATCGCTCCGATGGAGGCGAAGCATACGTTACGTGTGTGCAGCTCCGGCAGAAGTTGTGTGAAATAATGATTGAATGGGATCAAATTTGTGAATAACATCAATATGCTCGTGAAAAATAGGGGAAACTTTTAGTTTTTATGTCCACAAAGAACGCCCTCCATTCAAAGAAAGTTTTTAAAAACTAAATTTAATATTTATTTTACACATAATATAAATAAATGTGTTTACGAAGATGATGCTGACGATTCATTTTTATTGTTATTCTTATTATCACTGGTTGTTGTATTGCAATCTCCTCAGCTTTCGGAAGGGTAGAAAAACACGTAGCTGCGAGGTTAAAAAAAAAACCCACGAAGAAGCCGCCGTATGCTGATTGGCTAGTAGAGTGGCACTAACAAATTCTTGATCTTTTTGTCACCATTGTGTTGTAGGGTAGATATCCAGTCAATATGGACATCCTTTTGATGTTTCAGTCGACTCAAATCGACTAAAAAATACTACTGTATGTACATGTTTAGTGCACAAGCTCCCAATACATTAAATGATTGCTTATTTACAATATGTATGAATTAGTAATTAAGCTGGTTAGCTAGCTAGTTTGACTCAAGTCCATTAGCTAACATGAGATTTTGGCATGGACCATACCTGCTAGACTGACGTAAATGACATTTTCTAAATTAAAGGCATGAAAAGTACTCAGCGCTGCTAGCTAAATTAGTCCACAAGTTAAAATAACCACTCTACATTTAGATCTAAGATGAGGACAAAAACTTAAAATACAAATTAATACAAAGTTCTGTAACCTACATCCAGGGACTTTGACACAGCTGGACGACGTGCACAGAACTCATTCCGTACAAACTGACAGAATGCCAGGGTTTAATCTCATGAATTGAGTAATTTCGCTAACACGAAATGGCTCATAACTTTTTCCAACATTCCACTTTTAAAATATCACATTTTTGACTTTTCTGGACTTAGATTGTGTTGTAAATAACTAAATAGCCTAATCAAAAACGTCCTACTCCATTAATTTGAAAATAGATGCGCATTTCTGAAAATAAGCAGATTTAAGGTGATGTAACAGAAGATTTATGTTTTCTTGAATGCGTACGTATCTCAATATAACTTGTGTACACTGCCACGTATCATCAAAGTATATACCGTAATAGCCTAATTGGCCTTGCATAATATATTTGTGTTACAGTATTTCATATTTGGTCATCTGGGTTTTAACGTGCCGTATAGATGTCATTCCAGCACTTAAATGCAGTACTACACCACTGGCAAAAACTATACATATAAAATGAAAAACACCATTTTAAGCAAGAAGGAGATAACTGTACAAATATAATGTTTTTTCCTGAAATGAAAACATAATGTGTCTTCTTGCTTTGACTTCACAGTGAAGGATCTTGCATCAAGGCAACCAGGGAGATTCATTCTTTGGGCTCCTGTTCCTGATTGGCCGTGTTCATTTCCTCGCAAACCCTTTAAAGGTGAGGAAATTGGAGTTGTGCGGGAAGCTTACACTTACAGGTTAATTATAGAAGATAAATAACATTAAATATTAGGATTATCTTTCAGGTAAATGCAAATGGGAGCCTGTTGTCTGGTATTGGGCTGTCTCGTTGGACAGTAGGCTCTGATTAATTACATTTACAGCGATTCGGTTTTATATCCTGTTACTCAGTAGAAATTCACTACATCTCACTTTAGTGTAGGTGCTCTAATTTAACACATAAAGGTAATTGGCTTTTGTGAAGAGCCATCTTGCCACTGGAGGACTGAATTACAAGCTATAAAATCCAAGTCACCAGAAACACAGGCTCCCTAAATGGTGGGCCCTAGCAGTGGGCAACTCCATTCCTGGAGGGTCAGTGTGTATGCACGTTTTTGTTTCCAGTAATCACCCTGGCACAATTAGCTAATTAACTGTATACATCAATGGCTGTTCAATTAGACCACAGTAAAACACAAGAACAGCCTTCAGTAGTAATTCCTGTGCTTATCAAGATATCAAGATCACATAAATTACTGGACTAATTAAATAATTAACAGCAGAAGTTGGCATGATATCCAGAAACGGCGAAGACCCTCCTTGCCCACCCCTTGTCATAGATATGGAGCATAGGTACTCAACTCTCGGTCCTGAGAGCCACAGTGGCTCCAGGTATTTGTCCCAGCCAAGCACTGAATACACCTGATGTCACTGATTAGTATACCCCCTTGGTTTAAGAGGTGAGCTAATTGACATCAGCTGGTTCAGTTGATTGGTTAGAGCAAATGCCTGCAGCAACTGCAGCCCATAGGGGAGAGAGGTGACTATGTTGGATATGAAGCGCTGCCATGTATGCGGATACTCCTTCAGTGTTGTTTGTTGCTGTACCAATGCCAATGTGTCAGGGGAAGTTGCCCACACTCACTCAGGCTCCTTGTCACTTGGAGTTTCGACCTCAGCCAGCTCGACAGGTTTCTCTCCGGGGTTTTCAGCTTCCTGGTCTTCCGGCTCTCCTTCGTTGACTCCCTGCTTCCGGTGGCTGTTGAGGTTCTCCAGGATCTCACTGCCGTGGTTGATGAGGAGGGCCAACCAGGCCAACCCGAAGAAGATCCACACCCCTAGGAGGGGTGCGTACCAGTCCGGGTAGGTTTGTTCAGGGTTGTCGTCTGGGATGGGGGTGTGCACGTAATGGAGTACAGAACATTGACGCCATTACATTTTCCAGACACAGTTTGGATGAAAAAATGGCTCAACTCATCTGCACTGCTGTTCCACTCAATTGTTCATTGTCTTGTGTTGTATTGAAGGGCATTGAATTCATAGGAACATTGGAGGGGGCACTGTTGCCGTGCCCAATGTATAAAGCTAAGTTATCTTGCGTGGATTTGCATCTTGCTAGCTTACCAGCTAGCCAGTTAGGATGCAAGTTTGCAAAATATCTGGCCAAGCTTCCATTTTTGCTATATAGCACCATGTTGGCCATTTTTACTGCTGTGAACTTACCACTTTTCGGTGCAGACAAAAATGCATAACTATTTAGAAACAGTTAGCTGTGTAAGTCGCTCTGGATATAAACGTCTGCTAAATGGCTAAAATGTGGAGTTTCACATCTAGAGGTCTGTGCAGACAGGAATACTTGCACAGTCAAGCAGCCCTACCTGCAACGTAGTCTCCAAAGCCGATGGTGCTGAGGGTGATGAAGCAGTAGTAGATGGCCTGGGAATGAGTCCATCCCTCGTATGTTTTAAACACCTCCATGGGCACCACAAAGAACACTGTGACCCCAGTCACGAAGGAGAACATGTGGATTAACACCCGAAAGAATTTCTGTGGGGAAAAAATCAGGCAGTAGGCAGGGTTAAGGACCTTTCTGCACCCTCCCAGAACCCACATTTATTCATTATTTACACCCATCTCCTCTGTTCAGAACTACTCCCTGTTTTGTACTTGTTCGAAAGTATGTTTGCTTCCAGTTCCAGTTATGAATATCTGTTAAGGGGCTCACCCTAGAGCAGCCAGTTGAGCGATTATGGCTTCAGCTTTATTCCTGTCTGTATTAGCGAACAAAATACGCAAGCTCTGAAGTGAACTGGGAAATGAACTGGTTTTCAGCTCAGAATCAAAGACGGATCAGAAACAGAGGAAACTAGCTTGTAATCAAAATTAAACAATTCTGTTTAATTATCATTCTCTCGTTTTAAAAATATACAGAAGAATGACATACTGAAATTGAGCTGAAATTCAAACACCAACCACCAAGTTCAACACAATCAGAAATTGAATAACTGTCATGGCTGCTGCTCACCGCCAGAGGGTGGCATTGGACTAGTTTTGGGTTCCTGATTGTGTTGTTTGATTATCTGATTGTATTATTGTCTGAGTGATTTCACCTGTGTCTTGTTTCATTCCTTATTTAAGCTGCCTGTTTTCTGTTGTCGTTACTCTGTCTTGAAATGGTAGTTCCTAGTGTGTGCGCTTGCGTCTGTGTTCGTGTTACGATTTCAAAGTATTTGCCTTCGCTTTGTTTATTAAACTTTTCCTAAGTATTGTTGAACTTTGTTTGTTTCTTCAGTGTTAATTTTTTACCTTTTGTTAGTTTTGAGTTCTCCTGTGAATCCTCGATTCCTTAATTTAATTAAATCTCAAATTTGTTTGGATTCCTGTTTCCCGTTTTGTCTCTGCACTTGGGTCCCAATTCCCTGACATTGTTATAACCTCAAGTGTATGAATGTTTTCCAATTGTAGTGTTTTACTATTGAGCCCTGGGCACAGAGTGGAATATGTTGGCTTTATGTGTGCAGTCATATACATATTAGCTTTAAAGTCAAATTTGTATTGTTGTAAAATGTAGTACTGTGTCTCATAACTCATCCTGGGTGGTCATGGAAATCGCATGCTGCACAATAAAACACAACGGAAGAGAGACTGTGATCTGTTAAACACCAAGTACTTTTATTACCTGATCAGGCAGGGAAAGGGGTTCACACACTCGCATAGAGAGGCCAGAGCAATAGAGAGGCCAGACTTGACAAAGCTTCACATGTATACCTTTCCCTCTCTGACAGACAACACCCAGTTACTACGTCATGGAAATCACAGGCCTCACATATTATTTTATTTCAGTTGCTCATCATCAAATTAATAACTTTTAATACTGGTATTGTGTTGCTGTTGTGCAAGTGTATGTATGTGTTTTACTATGAATTTGTATTGAAGGTTTTAACATGAAATACATTAAATGTATATACTATATTGCTCTAAAGATGCATTAGAAGCAAACAGGCTATACGCCATGAAAGTGCAGCATCTTCAATGTAGTTCCGTACATAGCAAAAACGGGCAGGAGACACAATCCAAATACAATGGCGTCTCTCGTTAGTTTACATGACATCTCATCACTTTTTGAGGATGAGCCTAAACTTATAAAACGTGTTGGACTGGTGCACAATGCAGGCCATGTTAGTACTGTCAATTTAATTTAATTTGCACAAAAGTGTGTTGACATTTTCACTTCATGGTCTCATTCATTTAACTCAGCTAACATTAATATCAAATGAATGTTAATCCAACTACCACTAGTTAGCTAGTTGGTGCACGGTAACATGTTAGCTACTTCTTATCAGACATGATTCATATGATAAATGACAGTAACAAATGTTTTTGCTAACATAACTGCACAGACACTCATTACTTCTCACATAATTTTCTCAATTTGGGGAAAATGAAAAATGCAACTTTCCCCCTCTTTACAGTTGGTTTATAGTAGTGTGAAATGCATAACAATTTTGGTGGTTGCAATCTGTGTGTCTCCAATTAGTTCCTGTGTCCAACAATGAAGTAGGCACTTTCATGGCGTGACTGCCAGCTCTGGTCTAAACCGTTCATGTGGACATTTAAGAAAGAGTTACATCAGCCAGGAGTCAACCTTTCACAATTCACGTATCTCACCTTTTGCTTGGTCTTTTTCTCAAGGAAGTCGCAAGTCGTCCTCGCAATGGCAAGCATGTACTTTCCAATCCTGTTCAGCACTACCACATTGAGTGGGATCCCGACTATAGCGAAGAACACACAGAAGATCTGACCAGCTGTTGTGTTGGGACTGATGTTCCCATAGCCTGGGACAGAGAAAATGTGGAGGTGCAAAATACTAAAATAAGCGTGATACACACAAAGGCCATAGACAAGATACAAATGTACAGGTAACTACCAAAATAAAGGCAACACTTTTGGGTAAATGAGGGATCCTTTAAATGGGTGCAGTACCGTGAGTATCCATAGGGGTCAGGGCCAGTACTGGCGGATAGGCCCACTGGCCCTCCCCTTTGTAACTAGACCCCGGCCCCACACCCCCATCCGGACCAGGGCCATTTGAGTATCCCCCTGGGTTACCATAGTGTTGCCTTTATTTTGGCAGTGACCTGTACATGAAGAAAACAAAACAGGGAATGAACAACAATCTAACTATCTGTGTGGTCTATCACATACATTTTACTCATACATTTCTGATTTCTGATTTTTTTTTTTGTTTGAGGAGAAAATCTCCCAATCCTAACAGCAACCCAAGCTTCACACCGTCAGTGGCACGCAAAATCTTTGCATCTCCAAAAAACAGAATTCTCAGGAACAGAATGAAAAAACATTAATTTCCCCCCCGCAGATCATAAACATCACATTATGGGTTAATCACATGGCATTATTGAGTTATGAGAGTTATGAGTATGCCTACAGTACACAGAGCTGGAAGAGAACTTTCAATTTGTGGGAGAAAAAAGCCCACCCCAAAAATGACAAGATATTGACAGGAAAAAACCTGGTGATAAAGACAGGAATTAAGACATTGCAGTGTGTCGCCGAACCACAGATGACAAGCAGTAAACTGCGCGTCAGTGTGGAGGTGGGCATGGCCACATTCCATCCACAGTCTCACCTATGGTAGTGACCACCGTGGCAGCAAAGACAGCCGAGCTGGTGAACTTCCAGAATCCGTCCGTGGTGTAGTTTCCTATAAGGCTCATGCCACTCTTTGAAGCTTTTTGTAAAACCTAGGAAAACGGGGAGGGGTTCAATCAACATTTGTCCTTAATTGTGATTTGTTTTTTCTTCACAATCACAGTGTAACTAAAATGAACTCGCCAAACTGTGTTTATGAAGGAAAAACTAAAAAACGACATTTATTTTTTGGGAGTCAAAGTTGTTGACAAATGTAGATTGAGTCCAGGCCATTGTCTCTATATGTTATGTGTGCATTGGCTTCAGATCAAACCGGAATAATTCATAATGACTCAGTATTTATTGATCTGGCTGGTATAACCTTGTCCCATCTCCAATGAGCCACAAAGCTCAGCTTTTCAGACAGGTGGTCTCTTTCATATCCATTCATTAATTTGGAACGTTTTGTCTACAAAAGAGGAAGACGCCCCGTCAAGAAGGTATTAAGAAACCAGAGCGTGCGACTGCCTTTCTTTACGTGGGTGCTTTCTTCCAAAGTGACTTACATGACCATTAACAGGCAGACAACACCAAGCACAAATAATAAGGTCAACTGCAAGCACCAGAGCTGAGAAGACCGTAACACCGTAGAAACTGAAAAAGCGCCTAGCTGATTGGACTCAGCTGCTACACAAATTAATGGAGTGAGATATTAAATGCGCTAACACATGAGCAGGAGTAACTTGCTCTTGTGCTAATCAATATTGAAATAAAACAAGGACCTCTGTACTGTATATTATGTACAAGTAATTGTATAAGTAGGGATGTACAGTTTCAATTCTCTATAGACACTTTTGGGTAATTTAGTTGAACACTCAGGTAATTTTCTGTCATTAAGCAAAGGATAATAAGATAGACAGAGATTAATTTAGTTTTGTGCACTCCAACAAATCATAGCATTGATTTTACTCAATGCTATGATTATAATGTTAACTGTTAACATTATAATCAATGGGTATTGTGATCTTGTTGAGTTTAATAACTGGCCACCCTAAAAACACAGTAACCTATTTCAATCTCTATTGGTTGAGCCACCTCAGTTTCTCAAAAAATCTTCTCACCGAACAAATGTCCCAGATTGAAAGATATGTTGCATATTCATGCCAAAATGCTTGTGTTGACCTAACTCCATTACATAATGACCTTTACTGGCTACTTCATAAATCTGACAGTCCCACCATATACAAGCACATCGCACAAATGCTAGCTTGGCCCTTGGCCCTTGGCATCATTCGAGATTCAGTACACAAATCATGGCCGAGTTATACAAGTCACCTTCCTTTATTTATCTTGCATTCCTTTTTTTTCAAATTCAAATTCTATTCAAGTCAGTTTTACTTTATTATTCCCAATGGGCACATTGTTTTGACCTTTTACAGAGAGAAATGCAAACAAGATGACACATAAAAGACGATGCACATTACAGTCGACTGCTGGTCAAGTGGATAACATTGCAGTTCTGAGGTCACCTCGCATTACTGAAACCTTTTGTGATGTGAAAAAACCTGTATTTGGGTTCATATAGTCAATAGAAGGGTTTTCCCTATTGCCTTGGATCCCAAACTGCTTTGAATACTGAACAGGACGGCATTGCACCCTGGAGTAAGCCATCTATTCACCCCAGTAAAACCAGAGTTATACTATAACACACTTATGCTATAAATCTGTTAATACGGCAAAGTTTTCCCTGAATGTGTCAGCTCAACAAACAGGCAATGTGACGAATGAGATTGATTCTTTAGCTTTCACTTTTCTCCATCAAAAGTCCCCTAGAGAAAGATCACCTACACGGTAATCAAAACAGGGAACTGTCAAAATAAAGGAAACACTTGAGTAAATTAAGGGTTCTGCTGGCTGTTATGGTGTGGGGTGCATTTCCCCCAAATGGTTAGATCCTATGGTGAAGCATTTCTAACCTGATGGGAGTGATCTCTTCCAGGATGACAATGCCCCCACCCACAGGGCACGAGCGGTCACTGAATGGTTTGATGAGCATGAAAACGACATAAACCACACACCATGGTCGTTTCAGTCACCAGATCGCAACCCAATTGAACACTTATGGGAGATTCTTGAGTGGTGCTTGAGACAGAATTTTCCACCACCATCAACAAAACACCAAATGGAATGGCATTTCTCGTGGAAGAATGGTGTTGCATCCCTCCAACAGAGTTCCAGACACTTGTAGAATCTATGCCAAGGAGCATTGATGTTGTTCTTGTGGCTTGCGGTGGCCCAGCACCCTATTAAGACACTTTAAATTGTTGTTTCCTTTATTTTGGCTTCCACTCACCATACTGCTCTACACAGGTAGACCCCTCTTCATATATCGGGTCATGCACCTCCCACGTCACCCATCAAAACAAAATGGGAGACCAGGCTACCAAAAGGGCTCCACAACTGTTCAGAATGGTCCACACTATCACCACACTCTACCAAAAGGGCTTACGCCCCAGCCTCTCACCTCCGCCACGTCAACTATGTTGTCCTCGTTCAGGCACGGGACATCTTTCTTCAACCTGGCCAGTTCTTCCCGAAGATCGCGCAGTTCATCCTCCACGACACCCCCCTCCAACTTCCAAAAGACCACCCCTCCGGTCAGCACGTACACAACATAGACGAGCCCCAGAAGCAGAATGGAGGGGAACCTGGCTGGGAGGCAGGCCCTGATGGAGTTGAGGTCCAACGTAATGGTCATGACTGTGGGTTGTGACTGTCGGGGGTTCGCGCGCGTCTATATGGAGAGAGACAGAGACGGTGCGCTTACTGGGTGGGGATATATCTGGGCCGGCCCTGGCAGGCAAATCGCCACCATTGCCAAAAGCTCTTGCCCCTGTTTCCCTACACTGTGGACAACATGCAAATCCAGCCCTCGAGGGCAGGGCAGCGAGAGACTAATAGACATCCTAGTCAGTCCATCTTAGTCAGTGAGCACCGAGCTCATGGCAGGTAAAGACCTCACAAAGACAGGTGTATACATACAACCATAGGTGTAGATTTCAGGGTGGTGGTGGGGTGGTCCTGCCACCCTCAATGTTGAGAGAGTGTTTAGTTCATCATCAGGAATTGTCCAAGTATCCAGGGTGAGTGTATTTGTGGGTGGGTTGTTTGTGCCATTTTGCAAACTCCTGAAAATATCATCAGGACACATAAACACAACCACTGAAAAAGCACCTCTCTCCCACATATACCCACAGCATTACACCAACAATACATTTTTCCAGCGGCGCTTATTCTCTATATATGAATTGTGAATAAATAGATCACATGATCTGCTCATATAATATAATATAATATATGCCATTTAGCAGACACTTTTATCCAAAGCGACTTACAGTAGTGAATGCACACATTTTTCAGTATATGTGGTCCCAGTGGGAATTGAACCCACAATAATAACTTGGGGGCATAATGACACGCAGTCTGAGAACTGGGAGGGGTGTGAGAAAAGCAAAACTGAGTGTGCTCTGATGCGTTTGGCCACGAGACCTCCGTAATAAAAGTGGCAACCAACCGTACATCAGACCTCGATGAGGCATGCCAACCGGCCAGCCCGCGCTTCGGCCCCACCCCTCGTTTGATGACGTGGCAGCCGAGGTTTCCCCCGTCTCTCCCCAGTTAGCAGCAGGCCGAACCCACTGCGTCCCGTCCCAACTGCCCATGGAGGAGATGATTAATCACCCCGCTACTGTGTAGAGTTCTGCTAGAGCAGTGGTTCTCAATCCTCTCCTCGGGGAACCCCAGCCAGTCCATGTATTTGTTAAATTCCACCACCAGCACACCTGATTCAACTAATCAACGCTCGATAAGTAGAAATGAGTTGAATCAGGTGTGCTGGTGGTGGAACTGAACAAATACATGGACTGGCTGGGGTTCCCCGAGGAGAGGATTAAGAACCACTGTGCTAGAGAGTTCTGCAGCCCCACCGTGTGGATGCCATTATCGATCTGCCGTAACCCGCTCCGAATAGACGGGCAGGGCTTCTTCCCCCAGGGTGGACAGGGCACGCACTCATTGTTTTTACACTGCTGGCAAAAAATGAACACTTTTATCTCCCAAGCAGCATCTCTAGAGCAAACCTCACTGCTGGTTTCCTGATGTAAAGAGTGAGTTCGGAGATGGCCAGATCACTGGTATTCATGACAGTCGGCTCCAGAGAGTTTGGTAACAGAGCACACGTCAATGAGTTTAAGTTTTCCTTCGGTAGAGTGCGGTGGTTGTGTGGACCACTCTGGAGAGCTGATCTCCCAGTCCGTGAGGTGCGTGAGGCGCGTGCCAATATGTAAGCCGTGTTTTCACTTGTGCATGTCCTAGCTTAGGTGGGAAAGCATTTTTCCTGACACAATTGTGAAAAGATCACCAGCGCCAAAGGTGAAATGGCACACCGTGTAATGCCACCATATCTACAGGGTGGTCACAGCTCTCTACACCAATCAAGTACTTTACAAGGCGAGACACGACAACATTTTAATCGATCACCTCAAGATATATACAACATTCTGATTTGCATATTCTACATTGCCGTGTGCAGAGAGGACACACACATATGATGTATGTACAGAATTCCATAAGAACACACAATTACAACTGTCGAATGTCGCTACTCATATTTCCTGTGATGTCATTCTTAAGAATATGGTGGCAATTACATTACATTACAGGCATTTAGCAGACGCTCTTATCCGGAGCGACTTACACAGTTTCACATTTCTTTACATACAATCCATTTATACAGCTGGATATTTACTGAAGCAATTCAGGTTAAGTACCTTGCTCAAGGGTACAACGGCAGTGCCCCACCTGGGATCGAACCTGCAACCTTTGCATTACAAGCCCTGTTCCTTAACCATTATGCTAACACTGCCGCAATGCAGACAGCAGCAGGTTCCAGACGTTCACATTCATCATAGTGCGGATTTGAGGACACTCGTAACATAAGGAAAAAACAACAACATTCAGACAGCATAAATCACGTGACACTAGAGAGAATATATGCAAAGTGTCTTTGTTACTTACATATCATGCTAAGCAGACTAGAATGCTCTACTGCCCTACACAAGGAGTGGCCAAACCTGGTCCTGGAAAGCCGGAGGGTGTGTTGGGTTTTATTTTTGCCTTAAAATCAGAAACCATTTCAGACCCAAGGAACCAGGTGAGGTGAGTTAACTGTGTCATTGACTGCTTTAATTGATCAACTGTGACTAACAAGTGCTGAGTAACATTGAATACACACATACCCTGCTGCTCTACAGGACCAGTCACCCCTGCTCTATACACACACGTACACACATGTAAGTATGTACCAACCTGCACACGCACGCACGCGCGCACGCACGCACGCACGCACGCACGCACGCACGCACACACACACACACACACACACACACACACACACACACACACACACACACACACACACACACACATACACACATACACACATACACACTTATGTGTTACACACACTGTATTATTTTTTTCCAGAGAGACAGCATAGTTTTTGTGCAGTGCATCTTTTGCATGTTATATTGTTGTTGCTGTTCATACAGGTTGTCCACGGGCCCTGTTAAGTGTCCTTTGGGTTCCCTTGTGCTTATTGGTAAGCATGTCGTAGGGGGCGGGGCCACAGATGGAGGATAAGGCAGGGGAAGAGTGGTGACCTCACCCACCAGCCTTCACACCCCATGCTGGACGGCCCTCTGCCCAAACCCGTCCTCCTGCTGCTTTCCGGGCTGTTCCTCTTGGTCCTGGGCCTCCTGGGTGGGGTGTCTGAGCTGGAGGACGTGCTCCATCACCCTGGCTCCGATGTTGAAAAGCAAGGCCAACCAGGCCAACCCAAAGATGATCCACATGCCCGCCAGGCTGCGATAGACTGAGATGTAGTGCTTGTCCGGGTCAGTTCCTATGAGGACAAGAGCCAGAGGACACCACTAGACTCATCGCACATGCAGCCTTCACACAAAGAAAATACATACAGGTACCTGCCACCGGCAGATAAGCCCGCCCCTCCCCTTGCCAACGAGCCCCTCACCCGGCTGGGGTCAGGGCCGTTTGAGTGTCCCCTACCAGTTACCAAAGTGTTGCAGTTACCTGTATTTTTTACAAATATAATTACTACTGTTGCTTTACCAATTCAGTACAACTCACAAACCATAATGTATGGACAGACTCTATTTGGTCAAATATAAATGTTTAAATGTGTGCGCATTTGCCTTGAACATTTGATAAGAGTAATCAAACCATCATTATGGTCGCTAAATTAAAATGCAAGGGCTCAATGTTTTTGTGTTTTGTGCGAAAGCTCAGAAGTTCGTGAATGTCATCTAGCGTCAGAGCAGCTGGTGAAAAATGCTTTTTATTTCTCAATTTGTATATGTCTAAGACATGGAAACAGCATGTGAAAAGCCAAGAGTATAATCTGCACATTAGCATTACCCATGTGAAGATGAGTACATTGGGCACAGGGCTATATTAACGTAATTTACTAATTGGGTGAGATGCAGTCAATCAAGACTATGATTAAATTACGTTGCATTGTTCATCGTGACGCGATGTTCCCCACAGTACACCTACCCACGACATAGTCCCCAAACCCGATGGTGCTGAGGCTGATGAAGGCGTAGTAGAAGCCCTCTCCGTACGACCAGCCTTCGACGTAGCTGAACACCAGCGGGGGGATGACCAGGAAGAGCAGACTACCCGTCAGCAGGAAACAGGCCACAGTCAGGACCTCCATAAACTGCTGGAGAATCATGGGAAATCAAGGAAGGTGGTGGTGGGGGGAGGGGGTGCCATGTCCCAAGACAGTCAGTTCACTATCAAGATGTTTGGCTCAACGTTCTTCACAATGAAAATGTGGCTCTGGCATTGTTGAACCTGAACCATTCTTGTGATGTCAGGTCTTAGTAAATATCCATTAAATGTGAAGTCAATTTCTTGTCTGGTTAGGAGTAATTGATGTTTTTTTGTTTTTGTAAATCACTACAGACAAACTGTAGAGTTTCTCCAACTGATAATCATTCCCAAAGAAGTCACAAATGAGACATGCTCCAGCATTACCCAGGCATTTATATTCATGGTGGCAATGAGAGAAAAGGAGACACATCTATTCAAGCTTAGCAAAAGGACACAAAGAGGGATTTGATTGAGGTTTTTAAATTCAGAAAAGCAACAAAGTGAACTACCAAAGATCATTCAGATTGAGTTAAGTTTGCAGAACAAGAGGGCAAAGGTAGAAATTACTTCACGTTAATTAATTCCCTACTGATATCAGGAAGTATGTCAATGCAGCTTGCCAGGTTATGTAGTAGAAGCAGAGACACTTGTCTCTATTCAAGTCCGGGCTGGATGCAGTACTGGATATTCTCTAGACTGTAGGTAAATGATGAGCTTAGATGGTCCAAACGGCCTGTTCTTGTCATTATGTATTCTGTGTGAATTCGTGTAGTTGCATCACACAGTTGCATTTTTGAGCAGCAATTTGACACATACGTAATGCAGTAAATCTCTTTAAATACGGCCTGTGTGCTGGTAATGACTGGGTCTGAGTGAGCCCAGGTTTGAATGGCAGAACTGTGGAGACCTGAAGTGATGAATGAAAACAGGAAAAACAAGGGCAGGAGCAGACGCCCAGGAGAGGCCAAACATAAGAAGAGCCAACCCCCAAAGAGAGGGGGGCACTGACACAGCTGAGTGTGATGGAGAGATGTGGCCCCTGGGAAAGAGAGGGAGACAGTGATGGGGCCCCTGGGAGAGGGCCAGAGTGATGGGGCCCCTGGGAGAGAGACAGAGTGATGGGGCCCCTGGGAGAGGGAGAGGGCCAGAGTGATGGGGCCCCTGGGAGAGAGACAGAGTGATGGGGCCCCTGGGAGAGGGAGACAGTGATGGGGCCCCTGGGAGAGGGCCAGAGTGATGGGGCCCCTGGGAGAGAGACAGAGTGATGGGGCCCCTGGGAGAGGGCCAGAGTGATGGGGCCCCTGGGAGAGAGACAGAGTGATGGGGCCCCTGGGAGAGGGACAGAGTGATGGGGCCCCTGGGAGGGAGACAGAGTGATGGGGAGAGGGGGCTTTGTATGCTACCTTGTGCTGCCCCACGGAGACCACGCCCCGCTCCAGGCGTCCCAGGTGAAGGGTGAGGCACTTCCCCAGCTGGTTGAGGAAGGCCAGGTTGAGTGGAATGCCACAGAGAGCGTAGAACACACAGAACACCTGGCCCGAGCCCGTGCTGGGGGAGAGGTTTCCATAACCTGCAGAGAGAAACACACACTGGATCAGTACAGTGTGTGTGAGAGAGAGAGAGAGGGGGAGTGTGGTTTCCATAACCTGCAGAGAGAAACACACACTGGATCAGAACAGAACAGGGTTAGTTTGTGTGTTTGTGTGTATGTGTGTGTGTGTGTGTGTGTGTGTGTGTGTGTGTGTGTGTGTGTGTGTGTGTGTGTGTGTGTGTGTGTGTGGGTGGGTGGGTGGGGGAGGGGTGGGCATTGGGTGTGTGCATTAGGGCTTGCGGGGGCTAGCCTACAGTACGATAGGCACTTGTTGAGTACAGTGTGAGTGGGTTAGGCTCAGACTAACTTGCCAATGGCAATACTGGTTGAGTAATGGGTGTGTGGTTTAGGGTTGCGGTCAGAGCAACTTGCTTTTGTTCATAGTGGTTGATAAGTGTGTGTTTGTATGTGTGTGGGTTAGGGATGCGGTCAATGGAACTTGCCTATGGTCAAAGTGGTTGGATAGTGTGTGTTTGTATGTGTGTGGGTTAGGGTTGTGGTCAGTGGAACTGGCCTGTGGTCATAGTGGTTGGATAGTGTGTGTGTGGGTTAGGATTGTGGTCGGGAACTTGCCTATGGTTGTAACCACGGTTCCAGCGAAGAAGAAGGAACTGCTGAAGTCCCAGTTGCTGGGGTTGGTGGAGTTTCCAGAGGGGTTCACCCCTTTCTCCCAGGCATCTAGAATCACCTAACAGGACGGGTACAAGCGCGTACCGTAATCCGGCCGAACATACCACTGGAGGAAACTCTGATCCCAAAATACCACAATGCCTTATGCACTTCATTACATGCTTGAAATTTCCTACATAGTGATTTCTATTTCCATGTATTTCTCCAATGTGTTACCCATTTTATTATACAGAAAATTAGTTCCATGACTGCAAGAATATTATAAAAAACTGATAAAATGACAAGATATAATAAAAATCAATCCTGTCCTATGAAATTTAAAGAGCATTATATCATTACAGCAAACATATCAATAATTGCTGTGGAACAGCCTATTGATTTTATTTATCTAATTAAACCCAGTCCATTTCCATTCTGTAACATGGCAACAGTTTATTGTACCACCTCAAATGAAGCGAGTCAATGCCTGTGTTTATCTACTGAACTGCCATATCAAAGGACTAATGGATATTTATTTTTACAGTCACTGACTGCCATCTGTGGAACAGAGATCAATTTTGTCCCAATGAACAATCTTGGATTTCTCCACATATCACACTCTATGTAAAACTGTTTTTTATTTTACTCCTGATAATGATTTTGTTTGAATTTGTTTAGAGCATAACTCAGGGCATGCAATTTGATGTTCAGTCTAAATTGGTCCTGGATTAAGTATATGGCATAAAAACAAAGTTTCAAGGATATCTAGGGTTCTTCTCTGAAAGAACACTACTTTCCCCAATTGCCTTGACAAAATATATCTAACAGCAGCTGTAGATACATTTTAATATCTCTTTTAAAGATTTAAATATGAGACCCAAAGTAAGCATTTAGCTTGTCCAAATAACTCACTAAATTGATAGTCATCACGAGTTTGGTTAAATCCGATTGGATTAGATTAGATTTAGTCAATAGATTATTTTATTCAGAGAACAAGCCTGTGTGACCCTTGAGACACCACATCATTGGAAATAAGACAGTGGCATTAAAATATAGAAACTATCCTCTGTTTTGGCTCTACGGTACCTGCACAAACTTCTCCAGAGCAGGTCCATCCAGACAGCTGTAGTTCATGAGGAAGTGGAGCTTCTCCAGCTGGAAGTGGTTGCGGCTGTTACTCTCCGCTTCTCGCTCCAGCATCTGAAAGACGGTGGCTCCGAGGAGCAGGTACAGGAAGTGGCCCAGGACCAGCAGTCCAGTCCAGCTGAACCTCACGCTGGTCACCTGGAGCCGAGCCATGGATGCCAGCACTGGGGAGGGGTGGTGGGCTGGGGTGTGGGAGGGGGGAGGGGGTTGTGGGGGACAACCCGTGGACCCCCTTTTGGAGCTGCAGCGTTGGTATTGGGGCGACTTCACCGAGAAGAGCGAGTAGACTGGCGAGACGGTCTAGGGAAACATCGCTGGGTCGGAACTCACTCAGGAGGAAGTCTTATTGTGAAGCGACCGACGGAGCATTGCCTCCAAGTGGCCATCCATCTCTCTTTAGTCTACCAAGGTCAGGCGGTGATGTGATCGAGAACGTTGATGTCTTGAAGAGAGATGTGAAAGAGAGCCGATGTCTTGGTTCGGGAGCAGCGTTGGATCGAAGGTTTTCCCCTGTTTGAGTTGAATGGTCCAAGGCAAAGCCCTTACGTTTTCCCTGAAGGCCCCTGGAGCTCAGAGGACAAGCGCAGGGGTGGGTTGTTGTCTCCTGACAGGCAATGTTGTTCGCAGTAGAGGGTCTCCTGTCTTCAGCGCGAGATGCAGCCTGAGGCGATGACTAACCTCCATCTGATTGGCTCTGGGATGGTGCACAGGTGTTTGACGTTTGAACAGCTTCATGGTTCCTCTGACAACAACCCCCCTCCACCCCCTCACTCCCCATCACCACCACCACCACCCCAGAGACATAATCTGAACCCCCCTCCCATCAGCTTTGAGTCAGCAGAACATTAGTTAATATTTGACCAGATATGCCATAGGTTGCTCATGCAACCTGATTTTTTGGATAAGCATTTCAAGTGTTACAAGATGGTAGTTCCCTCTGAGCAGAATTTGATTTTATCAATGATTTTGTCACAAACAACAAGGGGAAAGACCCCTGGGTCCATAAAATGGCTTTGGGAGCCTGTCTCATTATTTAGGTTGTACTAAATGGGGTTGGGGGGTCATGTGAAACTCCACTTAGTTAGCTTGAAACTGATGTGGGATTTGTGCTGTTTAGAATCAGCTTCTTCACAGAAAAAACTCACTGTGGACCGCTTTGTTCAGAGCAACGTTGTGGAATTCGCATGGGCACACTAATGAAAACACAGCTCCAAGCGATTCTTGCACAAAAAAAACTTTACGATCACCCGGACTAAATAGGCACCATCGGAAAAAAAGGGGACGTAATGTGGTGCTTTTGAAGTTGCAGTGAATTGAGGCAGTGAAAGCACAACCACAGGTTTATCAATCTATTTATCAATAGGCCTAAAAAAATCACATTTAGAACATTCTCTGAAAGAGAAGTATTAGATGTATTACATTCCATAAACCCAAGAAAATCGATCGGAGTAGATAACTTAGACCCTATGCTCCTTTTAATGGCTGCACTGTTATTAGCACATTCAATAACACATATTTTTAACTTAAACATCACTACAGGTAGTATTCCCAAAATATGGATATCAGCTCATGTGCTGCCAGTACATAAAGGGGGTGATACAAGCAAAATAAATAATGACCGTCCCATCTCTAAATGACCAGACTTAGAAAAGCTAGTGAACTCTCAACTATGCTAATATTTATCTGTAAATGGTGTTTTAAACTCTTATCAATCCAGGCTTAGAACTGGTCATAGTACAATAACTGGCACCTGTAAGGTGTTTAATGATGTAGCATGTTCCCTAGACAAAAAACTAAAATGTATAGCCTTATTTGTTGATCTATCAAAGGCGTTTGATACAGTTGACCACAATCTCCTCCTTCAAAGACTTAAATCTTACCTGGATGACAATGCCTACAACTGGTTTCAAGACTACCTTACAGACAGATCCCAAGCTATTGTAGCTGATGGTCACCAGTCAAACTTTTTTGCTGTCAGAAAGGGGGTACCACAAGGTTCTGTTTTAGGCCCACTGCTATTTACTCTATACATAAACGACATGGGTGTAAACATCAAAAATAGCTCTATTCATGTATATGCTGACGACACAGTTATCTCCTGATCTGCATCTTCAATGGATCTAGCCATTAAAAACATTCAATCTGATTTTACTATTATGCAAAAAGCACTCTTGGAACTACAGCTAGTACTAAACCTAGACAAGACTAAGTATATGTTCTTCTCCAGATCTAAAACCATTAGTAATGAACCCTCTGAAGTAAGCATACGCACCTTAAGTGGTACACCAATTGAAAAGGTTTCATCTTATAAATATCTGGGTATATGGCTAGGTGATAAATTATCCTTCTAAACCCACATAGAAACATTAACTAAGAAACTGAGTATTTAGTTAGGCAAGCTTTATTCCTGTAGAAAAATCCTATCTGCAAACCATAGAAAGCAAATTGTACAGACAACACTTTTATCTGCTCTGGACTATGGTGACATTATTTATATGCATACAGCTGCCTCTACAATTAATTATCTTGATGCAGTATATCACAGTGCCCTTCGCTTCATCACTGATGATAATTACAGAACACATCTGTACACTTTATCAGAAGGTTGGATGGCCTTCAATTGCAGTACGAAGGGATCATCATAGCTTACTGTTTATTTACAAAGGCTTACTGGATAAACTGCCTGTTTATTTGACATCTCTGTTAAATGCTAAAACTATGAATCATGGTACACGCTCACAGGATTACCTGATGCTGATTGTTCCCCGTGCCAGCTCAGAACTAGGGAAGGCATGCTCCACACAGATGGAATAATATGCACAGTTCATTAGGGTTAAACAAACTTGTATCACTGGATTGTTTTAAAATACAGATAAATGATTTATTCTTACAGAAATGTACCTGCCTCGCTTGATGTTTTGATTTACCCTACACTTTCTTTGCCTGTATTGTGTATTTATATTATGTATTTTTTGTAATTGTACTTGTGTATTGTACCCAGGGCATCGCTGTGAAGGAGGGCTCTGCTCTTAGCTGATTTCCCTGTCTAAATAAAGGATAAATAAAATAAAAATCTAAAAATCAAACGCCTAATTCCATCTTTCACTGTATCATTTATTTGTCTTGGTCAAAAAATAGCCGGCACGAAAAATCTATGCACCGTTCAACTCATTTACATACTAAGAACTGAACGTATATAACACAGTTAAAAGGGCCATTCTGATGGGGCCTCAAACAGCATAGCTGCCTAACGCACCTGCATTGACTGGCGCTTTGCGAATGTGAGCTACCTACTGTGGTCATGGTTCAAAACCTGACCGCGTCAGTCCGACTCTGGCCGGGAGCCCCGATTTGGCTATCTTCCCCAGGTGGTGAGAGGAGGGAAATTTGGTACGAGCTTGCCGAGAAGCAGTAAGGGTGTTCCCCAAGAGCAGGTGGGTGAAGTTCCGTCTCGGAGGAGGCGGATCATTGCCGGCCTCTGGGATAATAGCTTGAACCAGAGAATGGGCGACAGGCTCGTGAGGGGAGGGCGAATCAAAATAAATAGAGGGTTGAATTGGCTATTAAATTGGGAGAAAAACAGGGAAAAAATCTGAAACAATTGTATTTTTTTAAAGGGCCATTCTGACCTCATGAGTGACATAAATAGTGTCATAAATTCAAACAGGGATCTCAAGTGGGAAGACAAGCAGCAGGCTAGTAAAAATGGAGCTGTAAAAAATAAAACACAAGAACCTTCTAAAAATAGCTGACAACACTACTAAAGGTACCTGCACCTAGTAGGGAGACAGGCTGAGACACGGGAAGGGGGAATGTTGCGAGTTTGAATCCCAGAGACTTAGGAGCTTAGGCGCCCGCAGGTACAAAGTGTGCCCAGAATAACTGGCACCTGTAAGGTGTTTAATGATGTAGCATGTTCCCTAGACAAAAAAATATATGTATAGCCTTATTTGTTGATCTATCAAAGGCGTTTGATACAGTTGACCACAATCTCCTCCTTCAAAGACTTAAATCTTAGCTGGATGACAATGCCTACAACTGGTTTCAAGACTTAGACAGATCCCAAGCTATTGTAGCTGATGGTCACCAGTCAAACTTTTTAGCTGTCAGAAAGGGGGTACCACAAGGTTCTGTTTTAGGCCCACTGCTATTTACTCCATACATAAACGACATGGGTGTAAACATCAAAAATAGCTCTATTCATGTATATGCTGACGACACAGTTATCTACTGATCTGCATCTTCAATGGATCTAGCCATTAAAAACATTCAATCTGATTTTACTATTATGCAAAAAGCACTCTTGGAACTACAGCTAGTACTAAACCTAGACAAGACTAAGTATATGTTCTTCTCCAGATCTAAAACCATTAGTAATGAACCCTCTGAAGTAACCATACGCACCTTAAGTGGTACACCAATTGAAAAGGTTTCATCTTATAAATATCTGGGTATATGGCTAGATGATAAATTATCCTTCTAAACCCACATAGAAACATTAACTAAGAAACTGAGTATTTAGTTAGGCAAGCTTTATTCCTGTAGAAAAATCCTATCTGCAAACCATAGAAAGCTAATTGTACAGACAACACTTTTATCTGCTCTGGACTATGGTGACATTATTTATATGCATACAGCTGCCTCTACAATTAATTATCTTGATGCAGTATATCACAGTACCCTTCGCTTCATCACTGATGATAATTACAGAACACATCTGTACACTTTATCAGAAGGTTGGATGGCCTTCAATTGCAGTACGAAGGGATCATCATAGCTTACTGTTTATTTACAAAGGCTTACTGGATAAACTGCCTGTTTATTTGACATCTCTGTTAAATGCTAAAACTATGAATCATGGTACACGCTCACAGGATTACCTGATGCTGATTGTTCCCCGTGCCAGCTCAGAACTAGGGAAGGCATGCTCCACACAGATGGAATAATATGCACAGTTCATTAGGGTTAAACAAACTTGTATCACTGGATTGTTTTAAAATACAGATAAAGTGATTTATTCTTACAGAAATGTACCTGCCTCGCTTGATGTTTTGATTTACCCTACACTTTCTTTGTCTGTATTTTGTATTTATATTATGTATTTTTTGTAATTGTTCTTGTGTATTGTACCCAGGGCATCGCTGTGAACAAGGGCTCTGCTCTTAGCTGATTTCCCTGTCTAAATAAAGGATAAATAAAATAAAAATCTAAAAATCAAACGCCTAATTCCATCTTTCACTGTATCATTTATTTTTCTTGGTCAAAAAATAGCCGGCACGAAAAATCTATGCACCATTCAACCCATTTACATACTAAGCATTGAACGTATATAACACAGTTAAAAGGGCCATTCTGATGGGGCCTCAAACAGCATAGCTGCCTAACGCACCCGCATTGACTGGCGCTTTGCGAATGTGAGCTACCTACTGTGGTCATGGTTCAAAACCTGACTGCGTCAGTCCGACTCTGGCCGGGAGCCCCGATTTGGCTATCTTCCCCAGGTGGTGAGGGGAGGGAAAGTTGGCACGAGCTTGCCGAGAAGCAGTAAGGGTGTTCCCCAGTTCTCCCAGTTTCCTCTCGGAGGAGGCGGATCATTGCCGGCCTCTGGGATAATAGCTTGAACCGGAGAATGGGTGACAGGCTCGTGATGGGAGGGCGAATCAAAATAAATAGAGAGTTGAATTGGCTACTGAGAAAAACAGGGAAAAAATCTGAAACAATTGTATTTTTTTAAAGGGCCATTCTGACCTCATGAGTGACATAAATAGTGTCATAAATTCAAGCAGGGATCTCAAGTGGGAAGACAAGCAGCAGGCTAGTAAAAATGGAGCTGTAAAAAATAAAACACAAGAACCTTCTAAAAATAGCTAACAACACTACTAAAGGTACCTGCACCTAGTAGGGAGACACGGGGAGGGGGAATGTTGCGAGTTTGAATCCCAGAGACTTAGGAGCTTAGGCGCCCGCAGGTACAAAGTGTGCGCAGAGCAAACAGATAGGGAGCGAGTGTAGTGAGATGGGTGTGGTCGCCGCGGTGACCGAGCAAGGTCATCTTTCACCTGTGCAGAAACTTCCTGGAAAACGCCCCACGCGCACACGAGGGTTCTTGCTTCAGATGCAAATCCCACCCCTCGGGGTCATACGGCCGGCGAGGAAAAATGTCATCAGCTATACAAATGTGGCTGGAGCAATGCAAAAATGTAGCTTTGCCTGCAAAAAGCACAGAAGAATTCACAGGGAAAAAGAAATGCCAATGCGGCCAGACGCTTATGTGTGACCAAGCTCCCCCGGCGTGGCCTCGCTCCTCGTTTGCCCCTCCGCCCTCCCACACTTGCTTCCTTTTGAGACCGATCCTCTCTCGCATGTCCCCGTTTCCAGAAATGTCTGTGGCACCTCTTTAACCTTCGACCTCCATCGCTCTCGCTCATGTGCTACCTTTACACCAAAGCGGTTGCCCTTTTCACCACCCTTCTGAGCCTCCGAACCCAGCAGAGGGAGCTGTTCTGATTTTCTGCAACAAGCCTGCGCTTACCGTGGTAGGGTCAGTCCCAGTTCGACTGGACCCTCAGTGGTGCTTTCTGCAGGTGGCATACACACACACACACACACACACACACACACACACACACACACACACACACACACACACACACACACACACACACACACACACACACACACACACACACACACACACACACACACACACACACACACACACACACACACACACACACACACACACACACTTTGGGAGGAGATTGCGACATTGAACAGCGATGGATTAGACAGGGGAAAGGTCAGAGGGCAGTCCCTATGTGACTTTGGGAGTGTTCTCCCAGCCTAGAGAATTTTATTGTGATAGATATGAAAAGATGCAAGTATCTACTAAGTACTGATATGATTCAGCCAGCTAATCTCCTAAATACAGATAATGTTCAGTCAGAGGGATTAAGCAGAGAACAGAGATATCACAGGAGGGTGGATTGTGTTGTGTGCAGATCTGCGATTCTCAGATTTTATCAAGTGAGTCTCTGTCATACACTATATGGCCAAAAGTCAGTGGACACCCCTACTAATTATTGAGTTCTCAGGGTTTGGGATAGGCCCCTTAGTTCCAGTGAAGGGTATTCTTAATGCAACAGGATACGAGAACATCTTAGCCAATTGGGCGCTTCCAACTTTGTGGCAACAGTTTGGGGAAGGCCCTTTCCTGTTCCAGCATGACTGTGCCCCTGTGCACAAAGCGAGGTCCATGGTTAGACAAGTTTGGTGTGGAGGAACTCGATTGGAACACCTTTGGGAGGAATTAGAACGCCGATTGCGAGCCAGGCCTTCTCGTCCAACATCAGTGCCTGACCTCACAGGTGCTCTTTTGGCTGAATGGGCACAAATTCCCACACACACTCCAAAAGCCTTCCCAGAAGAGTGGCAGCTGTCAGAGCCGCAAAGGAGGGTCCAACTCCATATTAATGCCCATGGTTTTAGAATGGGATGTCCAACAAGCTCAGATAGGTCCACTGACTTTTGGCCATATAGTGTATCTCATAATGGTCCATTGGCTGCATGGAGAAAAATAATTATTAATTTTAACCTACTGAATCAATTGAACAGAACAGAAACAACAAAGACCAAACTTGTCTCCATGCCTGGGATATGAGCAATACTCAGCAAAAATTCAGAATGCACCCATTGTTTATTGACTGCGTTCAACAGTCGCTAATCTCACACAAACAATCTTCACTACCAAGAGATTTGTGCACATCTGACATGGGAATATTTTCCTGTCTTCTCAGGACTGACGAGTTCACAATGAATGAACAAAATATACAGAAATATGGAAATGAACCGTCTGAAAGGAGGTCCTTTCAACACAGAAATGTACCTGCACCAGGTATAAGCCTGTGTTTCTAAAAGACAGCATTAAAAAAACATAAAACACCATTAATTATGTACATCACTTTTTAAAATCTCACCAAAAAACACAAGTAGTTCACCATTTATGCGTGTGGAGATCAGAGGGTGTGACGCTGTGGCAGTCCAGTCTTATCATGGCTCTTGTAAGTGCTCATTCTGCTGGTCAGATTGGTGCTGTGCTGAGCCATGCTGTTGCGTTATCAGCACCTGTTGCAGTTCTCAAAGTTTGGATTAAACTGTGAATTTAAGATCTCCAGCCATCATTCAACAAGAGGATTTATACTCTGTCCCCCCACCTCCACTATGGCACACTCTGCTCCTGTAACCCCCTGCCTAAAGCTGGGGCTCTTCTCTTCTGGGATTCTGGAATGTCCCGACTGGGACCGTGTCTCCCGGTGATGCAGCTGGGGGAGGCAGGCAGAAATGAAGGAGGTTGGTGGGCAGACGGTGGGTGGAGCGGTGGGCAGGGCATTCTGGAAGTCGGCAGTCAGCATCATGAGCGCTCACTGCTGCGCTGATCCTGAAACACACAGGCACAAAACAAACGCGCGTGTGAGAGTGGCCCAAACATTGCCGTGATTGGTCATGGGATGATGTCACAGTAACAGGTCCTGAAGCACACAGGCGCAAAACAAATGCACGTGTGACAGTGGTCCACCCAGGGCCGTGATTGGTCATGGGATGATGTCACGGTAACAGGTCCTGAAACACACAGGCGCAAAGCGAACTGGCGTGAGAGTGGCCCGCGCATGACTGTGATTGGTCAAAGGATGATGTCACGGTAACAGACTCTCGTTGAGCAAATCCACTCAAGTTTTTGGTGAAACTATGAATGTGTCTCAGGGAGTTAACACAATTTTAAATCATTCAAAGGCATCTCTGTGTGAGTCATTCTGAAAGACATTAGATGATGGGAAAACTTCAATATCAGTGTCATCTGTGTTTCCTAGAACAATACATTTCCAGTGTTTTGATTAATACATCCCTGCCTTTCCTTTGAAAGCAACAATGTTGTTTAAAGGTGAATCGGTCCTGGGCGGGAAGCTTTTCACTACCAACCCCCTGTTTAAAACCATTAAATATATCAAGATCACAAATACAGGAGTCAGACTGGACTGACATCTGAACATTAACAAAACAATGTGATGTCTCCAGCCAGCAGAGAGAGACAGCTAGAGAATGACTTGAGAGAGTTCTAATATAATATATGTCATTTAATGGACACTTTTATCCAAAGCGACTTACAGTAGTGAATGCATACATTTTTCAGTTCATGTGGTCCCAATGGGAAGTGTCATCAAGTCATCATTAAGTCATCATTAAGTCATCAAATCAGATCGTCCTCTTTAAATGTCTTTCCGTTACTTTAGCTTTTCTACTTTTATAAATGGCCTTTTGGGCCTGTCCTGTAACAAAATTAAGAAATTCACACAAGTAAAAATTTGTGCCACATGCTGGTGCAAAAAAACAAAACAAAAAAACTGTTAAAAACGTGTTCTTCTATCTATCTATTTCTTGGCGCATGGTGATCTGGACGCATAAGCGTGCCATATAGATTCGGACCTTTTTTTCTCCTAAAAAAAATTGTGAACGAGGGGGTTTCATTTCTTTGACTGCATAATTAGAACATGTCTTCGTAAACTGTGCGGTCGTTAACTGTGTCGGTATCTGTGACCACAAAAGAACCACATTATTGCGACTGATTTATGCATGCACCATTTCCTTAGTAAATCTGGCCCTCAGTCTTTTGTAGCAATACTTGTAATGAACGATCAACACAAGCTTATGGTACTGTCACAAAATGCAATACTGTTATTCAAAGAGAATAAATGTGGGCAAGATCCTATGACCCTCCGGGTCTGGGGTTAGAACCCCCCTGTAGCGAGACCTGGGTATCAGCCGGGGTTCTATTTGTCCTGCGCTGAAGTGAAGGCGCTCCAGAGGGAGAGAGACCCGGGGTGTGCGTGGCCAGGTCAGCAGCCCTGCTGGGGCAGTGCAGTGGGGTGGGCCTAATGCATTGCTCAGTGAGGTGTCCTCTGTGTTTGCCCAGCACTGTTAAGAATGACTGATGAGGCTCCCCCACTATACTCTGATAGGGACACTGTTTAAACAACAAGAGGAAATATACAGCGCTCTGCCCCATTAATGCCACCATCTGTCCCTGTACACATACACACACACACACACACACACACACACACACACACACACACACACACGCACACACGCACACGCACACGCATTTGCACATACACACACAGATATGAACATGCATATGCACACACACACACACACACAAACACACAAACACCCACACACACACACACACACACACACACACACACACACACACACACACACACACACACATGCACACACACCCAAACACATATACACACACATGCATTTGCACCCACACATACATGCATACACACACACACACGCACAAAAATACACAAACACATACTCCCACACACATACAGACATGCAAACACACACTCTTACGACACATGGAGTCAGTGCTTGGCATATCCTGATAAGCTAAGAGCCATTGTGATAAGGCAGATTGCTTCGTGTTGCCAAACAACTAATGACAGAAAGTTTGCTCTGGTCACAAGTAGGTGCTCTTTCAGTGAGGAAGATCGCCATCAATCATCTATTAGCATCTTCCCTGCCCGTACCCTTTAGCACAGAATCAAGACCAATAACACAATATGACCAAGCCATATTAAACCTAAACTCTTTAAAGATGCACAGTGTATGTCTCCTAATGTTGGTTCAGGGAGCACCCTGAAGGTCCAGAGGGGTCAAAGGTCCACTGGACTGTGTGTGTGTGTGTGTGTGTATAACTGGCCTTCTCACACACAGACCAATAATATTCTAGCTGTTAATATTATTTTTTGACATGTCATTCAAAGAATAATACTACTACTACTACTACTCCTATTACTACAACTACTACTAATCATAATTATAATAATAGACAAACTGTAAGTATGCTTTTTTGGTAGCTTCTTCCATGTCACAATTGTTTTCTGTTGCATCACTGTCGTACCACTTCCTGCATGATCGCATGATACTTTGTTGAAGCCGATGACGCACGGACCACTTCATGAGGAGTAAAATAAAATGAAGTGCTCTTTTAAAACCTTGTGAGCACTGCCCACTTATCTTTTCTGGTCCTAAACTACTGTCTGATAGCTTCCAAAAACCTGTGACTAGCTTAGCTATTGAGACTGTGTCTGTCCCTCGTTTTGGAAATGGTGTTAGAAATAAAAAGCTATCTGAGCACACTGGCTGTCGTGGCATTTGTGTACATCATTTTATTTATATTAAAACCTCTCAGCCTGCTGTAAGTGTTGCCTGTAATAAGACATATTATGTGGATAATGTGGATTGTTAAATGTTAGATCACTTTCTTGTGAACGAACTAATCACTGACCATAGTTTTGACCTGGTTAGTTTCACTGAAACCTGGCTTAGGCCTGACGAATACAGTGCACTTAATGAGGCATCTCCTGATGGTCATGCTAGTTGTCAAGTGCCGCATCTGTCCGGTAGAGGGGGCGGTGTTGCTTTAATTAATGGTATTCCACAAGGCTCAGTGCCGGGACCATTACTGTTCTCATTATACTTGCTACCACTCTGTAATGTTATTCGTAAACATGGTGTGAATTTCCATTGCTATGCAGATGATACACAGCTGTACATATCAATGAAACCAGGTGAAATACTTCAACTCACTCAGATATAAAGAATTGGATGACAGTAAATTTCCTGTTTTTGAATTCAGATAAAACAGAGATGATGGTCTTGGGCCCCAAAAAATTAAGGAACAAGTTGGATCTACAGTTAAATTCAGGCGATTGCATAGTTGCATCAAGTCTAACGGTCAAGAACCTTGGTTTTATTATTGATCAGGATCTTACATACTCATATTAAAAACACTTCCAGAGTAGCCTTCTATCACCTAAGAAACATAGCTAAAATTAGGCACATTCTGTCATTAGAGGATGCAAAAACCTTGATGCATGCTTTTGTCGTATCGAGGCTAGACTATTGCAATGCCTTATTATCTGGCTCCTCTAGTAGCTCTCTTAAGAGTCTTCAACTAGTACAGAATACAGCAGCACATATTTTGACAAGATCCAAGAAGTATGAGCACATTACTCCTGTGTTAGCATCACTACATTGGCTTCCTGTTAAATATCGGGCTGATAAAGTAATGTTGCTAACTTTTAAAGCAGTGCACGGACTTGCACCTATATATCTGACCGAAATGATTGCCCCTTATAAACCGACACAACTGCTTCATTCACAAGAAGCCAGCCATCTATTACTCCCTTGAATTTTGAAAAGCACAGCTGGTGGTAGAGCCTTCTCTTTTAGAGCTCCTCTGTTGTGGAACGGTTTACCAAAGCATGTTAGGGATTCGGACACAGTTTCAATTTCAATGAAGTCTAGATTAAAAACATATCTTTTCAGCCTAGCCTACTGCCAAACATAGTCTAGGTGGAGAGATGGAGAAGGCCGTGCCCTAGTGTCTTATGGAGTGAGAAACTTCCCATACTGTCACCTCCTCAACGCGTTACCACCACTGTTAGGTTGGTTATCTTTGATCGGGGGTGGATGGTTTGGCTGCGTGTATTCTCTGTCCCTCTCCTAATATGTATGCTCCCATAGCTTGTCGGGGCTATCTGTATATTTCCTATGCTTGTGCTCCCCTGCTCTCACATAATGCTACTGGCTATAGCACTGCTTTTCTTGTTCTCTTCTCTTCTCTGCCTCGGCCTCTGACTCTGACTGAGCCCTAGATCCTGCGCGAAGTGTGAGCTGCCCCCATCAACCGTCACCCTCACCCTAAATTGTGAAAAGCGCTATACAAATCAATTTGATTTGATTTGATCTTTTCGCCACTCGCAGCATGTGAGGAATATTGGCCAAATGATTTGTTGAGTCTCCGTAAATGCTCTTGTGTGATGAACTGGTTTGCAGACAGTGGAAGACGGGAGTCTCACAAAGTCTCGCTGGCATGTCTGCAGCACATTCAGGTTACAGACGGCCATTGTGTCGGTGCGCTAGCATTACAGTGACCTCTGTTCCTGTGATGGCGCGATTAGGTTACTGTGGGGGGACCGGCACGGCTGGTATAAAGACTCACTCACTGCAACACGCCTTCATATTTATTTACCCTGCCTTGCTGTGCCTGGTGTGCTTGTGTATCGTGATCCTCACTTCCTCTCTTCAGTAAATCACACTCGATCGGAGCCTCTCTGACCGCGGTCATTTCTCAAGTAGGAATTCTTACACGTATGAGCCTTCCAGGCTGGGACGAAGCGCTCCCTCGTTCATTACAATGCTACAAAGGGCACTGAAAGGGTCCAGGGCAATACACACATCCAGGGAGAGGGGTGTGACTGTACTGAGCATGTGCAAACTGGTTTAATTCCCATCTCCTCTGCATGGGGTTGGTACAGCGTGCCTCAACACTTCCTGTGGGTTTTAAGCCTCAAATCAGTGTCACGCTCCAATTAGATGCACATCTTAAATAATTATTATTATTATTGGGTTCTTGGTTTTTTTAAGAACAACACTGGCCTCACTCCTGTGTTGTGATTCAGGGTGCGTCCCTCGGCTGTATTTATGTAGGGAAATTGTACGACGCTCGGGCCTAATCAAACAAATACCGCAAGGGCGATAGTGCCGGAGTACGAGGATCAGGAACGGGGTGTTCAGCCAATGTTCAGACGAGCAGAACTCGAGCCTTCAGCGAGCTGGCGAAGGCGACAGCGGGGGGGACAACGGGGGGTGGTCTGGGCAGGCAGGTTGACCTCTGCGATGGAGGCGGCAGGTGATGTCGCTCATAAAGGAAACGGCGGCCCGGGCGGGCGTTGCCTGTCTGCACAGTCGGACACGAGGCACATCGAGCGTGTCAAATGTAATGCTACCGTTCGGCCAAACACCAAACACCACACCGTGACATGGCACCTAAATCAGCACGCCCGAGGGGTGTCATCGCGGAGAGAGCGAGACGGGGAGAAAAGCTCTGCTGACAGCATGGCAGCGTGTTCGCGAGCGTGCGGAGGCCCAGACGAAGACCTGCTGACAGGCAGAGGTCAGGTTTACTCAGGCCAGCTCCATCTCCTGCTGCACCTGCATTTGCTCTCCACTAGAGGGCCCAGATTTACGCCTACTAATCCCCCACAGACATGAACTGGACCAACTGGACATGCTGCTCTTACTCTACTTAATATGTGTTTCTTGTTCACCCAGTAAAAAAAACATAATGCAATTTAGCCCTTCCTTCCTGGTGCCCTGTTCAGTCCAGATTAAGAAAAAGACTGACGTTTACACCAGTAAGGTCTTGTTAAAAGACCACGAAGCAATATTGTACCGCATACAAAAACTAGCATATCCAGGTGGTGTGTCATTGTGTACCATTACAGGACAGTGTGTGCATGTCCATGTGTGTGTGCGCATATGTACATGTATGTGTGCGTATGTGTGTGCGTGTGTGTAAGCATGCATATGTCTGTGTGTGTATGTGTACATATGTGCGTGTGCCTGTCTATGTGTGTGTGTGTGTGTAGGCGTGTAAGCTTGCACGTGTGTGTGTGTGTGTGTGTGTATGTATGTGTACATATGTGCGTGTGCCCGTCTATGTGTGTCTATGTGTGTGTGTGTGTGTGTGTGTGTGTGTGTGTGTGTGTGTGTGTGTGTGTGTGTGTAGGCATGTAAGCGTGCACGTGTGTGTGTGTGTTTCATCTGCTGATGGGTCGGTGTGTGTTTGTGTGTGTGTGTGCTTTATCTGCCGATGGCTCAGTGTGTCAGTGCTGACCGTTTCTTTTCAGCAGGCTGTGTCTGGCTCTGAGGAACGCCAGTATGTCTGCGTCTGTCTGCTGGTCTCCAGTCAGCGGGATGGAGGAGGGGCCAACGGGGACCACGGCTCTGAAACACACAGAGCACAGTCACACACTGACCGACACACTCTCAATCACACACACTGACCGACACACTCTCAATCACACACACTGACCGACACACTCTCAATCACACACACTGATCGACACACTCTCAATCACACACACTGACTGACACACTCTCAATCACACACTCTTGACACTTTCTATCTTACTACAGGTGACTGCCAAAATAAAGGACACACCAAAATAAAGTTCCTTAATAGGGTTCAGAAAAGCACATTATTTGGTGTTTTGTTGATGCTGGTGGACAATGCGGTCTCAGGCAATGCTCCAGAATCTGTCATAAGTGTTCAATTGGGTTGAGATCTGGTGACAGACGGCCATGGCATATGGTTCCATTGTTTTCAAGCTCATCAAACCATTCTGTGACCACTCGTGCCCTCTTGGATGGGGGCATTGTCGCCCTGGAAGAGACCACTCTCATCAGGATAGAAATGCTTCACCATAGGATGAAGATGATCACTCAGAATGGCTTTGTATTTATTGGTGTTTCCCTTGCCCTCTAAGGGGTTGAGTGGAACTAAACCACACCAGGAAAATGCACCTCACACCATAACAGAGCTGCCAGACACCTTCATTTACCCAAGTGTTTCCCTTATTTTGGCAGTTGCCTGTATAAGGCACTTAAACATTAACACTGTTCAAATTATTTACAGAAACATCAGAGCCATAGTTGCGCAGTCAAGTTAAACTTTCATTTAATCTTCCGAAAGATTAGCTCGAAATACGTCCGGCTCCTTGGTTTTTTATGAATAAATGCTGAATGTTTGCTGGGGCATGACACCAACTCATGCCTTTGCCAATGGGCCTTTGCAGTTCACTCTGAAAGAAGAGTTGGCAGCACGTGAGAGGAACTTTAAAGCATTCGACTCTTTCCAGAGTGACGCCTGTTCTCACATTTATAACACACTCAAATGGCACAGCTGTAAAGTCTCTAACTGCCTGTGAGTGTTAGAACTTTTTCATAAGGGCATAAACCAATTTCACAACCATGAGTTCTGTTTGAGCTCACGATCAAGCACACAAGCCTGCAGTCCTTATTTATAGCATTAATACTCGCGCTACAACCATTGATGGCAAATCCAGTTTGAACAGTAAAAGAAGCATTTTTTAAGAATGATTTACAGAATGGTTCAGGAACGCCCCCAGGCTAAACGTGAAGCTGAATATTGACGTGGATAGCGGCCCCTGAACTTGTTTGTAGGTTTTAGATCCTTAAGGGGCTGAATTCTGAGCAGTGAGCACAATCCATGCTTGTCAGTGAAGACTGGTCTTGGCTATGATAAAATAATAAAATAATCGTTGTTTAATAGTTGCAACTGCGTCCCCCTCCCACCTCAGGTCGGCTGGTCGAACGGGGCCACTTGATCCTGGCTGCTGGTTCCTGGAGGCTGGCTCTCCGGGAAGCATCAGGCAATTCAGGCTGGAGCTGCTACAGTCCCCGAGAGGGAGAGAGGAGTAAAGGAAGAACACAGGAGAGGGAGAGAGGAGTAAAGGAAGAGCACAGGAGAGGTGAACTGTAAACATTGCACAGTGGTCTGAGTGTATCAGCTCTCTGTTCCCTCTCCTCATTAGAAAGTCCTAGACTAGGAGTCCCTGTAATACTCAAACTGAGCTCTCTGCACAATATGACACAGCACAAACACAGTAGAAACACAGCACAAACAAAGTACAAACACAGCACGACACAAATACAGTACAAACATAACATAGCACAGCACAAACACAGTAGAAAGAGCACAACACAAACAAAGTACAAACACAGCACAGCACAAACACAGAACAACACAAACAAAGTACAAACACAGCACAGCAAATCACATCACTGAACAGCACCACACAACACAGCACAGCACAGCACAACACAACACACAGCAAATCACAGCAAATCACAGCACAACAGTCCAAGAACCATTTATAAGATAAAGGAAGTTACTAGTGATGGAAGTGTCAGGTTTTGTGAACCCCAAAACAGGTTGAGCCTTCAGGCACTCTTGATTTATGTAGCCTAATTCTGTCACCAGCTGTTTGAGGAGAGGTTTAAAAACCCAGTCAGGACAATACATGCTTTTCCAATAACCTGAGGGCTACTGGATAAAACACCAGCACCATAGCACACCTGGAATTGGGGTCTCTGATAAGCATGTAAATAAAGTACTCATTTTTATCTCTTCTGCTCTAACATGTATGCACACTGTCACACCCGCCACCAGAGGGCACTGCTGCACTGAGCAGACAGCGGGGAGGGTTTTGCGCTCTGTGCTCATTAGAGAGGTGGTGATGGGGGACATTTTCCAGGCCCTATAAGTGCGTCTCTGGTTTTGGGGTGGCGGGGGCCCGCTCTGGAATGAAAACAAGTGTGCTCTCAGCGGAGCGCTATTATCACACACCGTAAAGAGCACACCGCGGGCCTACAGTCTGTGTGGAGAAACAGCGTCGCAGAATGACACTAAACTGCTCCCGCTAACAGCCCTGTCACCATGTCTGTGAATGCAGGCCAGGAGAGGGAGAGAGGGGGAGAGAGGGGGGAGAGAGAGAGAGAGAGAGAGAAAGAGAGAGAGAGAGAGAGAGAGAGAGAGAGAGAGAGAGAGAGGGAGAGAGGGAGAGAGAGAGAGAGAGAGAGAGAGAGGAGGGAGAGAGAGAGAGAGAGAGAGAGAGAGAGAGAGAGAGAGAGAGAGAGAGAGAGAGAGAGAGAGAGAGAGCGGGGGTGACTGGGGGAGGGAGGGAAGGAGTTAGAAAGGGGCATCTACTGATAAAAGGAGAGAGCTCTCTCTTCTTCAAGGGAAATAATCTCACCCTCTTATTGTGAGTGGATTAGTAGTTTATCATAAGATTTGTCTGTTTTGTGTTCAATCGGCCTATGGGATAGCTTAATAACATCAGTAATTGTGTAAAAATAGAATACAAAATCACTGGTATGACGGTATACCATGACATTAAAATATGAAATATTTTCATAAACTTAACGTAATACCGTGATAGTAAATCATGTGGCATGAAAAAGCTATATTTCAACCGTTGCCCGACTAAAATGTCTAAATAACCCATATTAAATAATATAATACTGGACCTGGGGTGTCTGCTAATGTCACTTAATCCCACCACCTCTTTGGCTGTTCTTGAATGTTGTTTTGTTTACAACACGATTGTGCATGTGCAGACAGCTCCCTCGCATTTCCCAACCTGTTATTAGCTAGCTAGCTACACAGGATAAATCTCTGTTTGCAGTCCATTATAAAACTTGCAATGTCCGATCCTGATTCCGGTGCCGATGCGGTCTGTAATGACGAATTATATCCCCCCCAAAAAGTGAACTTGTTCATTCTTGTAGACTCACTTTGGATTAAAAAAAAGATGGTGAACAAGACCGGGGTTCAACTGAAGAAGCAGTGTCCAAAGAAGTTGCTCACTACATTCCGACCATAGACAGCAACAGAGATCCACTGCAGTGGTGGAAGGTCCAAGAAGAAGACATGCCAAGAATGGCGAAATTGTCCAACAAAGTTCTGTGCATCCCTGCAACAAGCGTTGCCACTGAAAGAGTTTTCAGTGCTTCTGGCCACATTCAGTCTCACTTCCGTTCAAGCCTAAAACCTGAAAAATGTACCATGCTAGTTTTCTTTCATAAAAATCTTCCTTAAAAAGGAAAGCTAGGCCTAAATGCATCTAGTGCTACTCCTTTGATGGTTCCGTTTTCTGATTATTATCATTTTCAATAACTGAGAGTAGTACATATTGTGTTGTAAACATACATGGTTATTTAAACATACAATTACAAGGAGTGAACTATATTCAGTTACATTTTTTGTTTTATTTTTCAATTAAAATGGTATATAAATCTGCAAAGAGCCATACAATAAACAGATCGAGTTGCAACTTTTGCATGATTTGTGTGTGGATGTCTTACAGTGAGGAGTACGCAGAGGTAGGAGAGCTCTGCAGAACTGTAGAGGCCGCTACACTCTAACTACTGCCCCAACAGGCCTGGAGGGCTCCCTGCAACTATACTCTGACCACTGCCCCATCAGGCCTGGAGGCTTCCTGCACCTACACAGATATTATTACATTACATTTAAATTTTATATATCCCCATAGATATTTAGATATCCCCAGCTTTAATGTGCAGCACAGAGTGAAAGAGAGACTGGCTACCACGGCACATCATGGAGAGCTCTTTTAGGGCAGCGACAGGAAAACACAACTGTAAGCAGACCGAGGAGACAAACATTATTACAGTTTTAAAAGAGGGAATCGGTCTCTAGTTACTCGTATGGAGACCAGTTGTTGATATACAGGTAACTGCCAAAATAAAGGAAGCACCAACATAAAGTGTATTATTAGGGCGTTGGGCCACCACAAACTGCCAGAACAGCTTCGATATACCTTGGCATAGATTCGACAAGTGCCTGTAGGAATTCTCTGGAATTCTGGGCATTGTCATCCTGGAAGAGATCACTCCCATCAGGATAGAAATGCTTCACCATAGGATAATGGTGATCACTCAGAATGGCTTTGTATTTATTGATGTTTACCTTGCTCTCATAGGGCTTGAGTGGACTTAAACCATGCCAGGAAAATGCACCCCACACCACAACAGAGCTGATAGAAACCCTTAATTTACTCAAGTATTTCCTTTATTTTGGCTGTTATCTGTGTATGTAATGGACCCCTATCTCCCCTATATGGCCATAAACCAGAAATGTGTTGGAAAAAAATGTGGGATTAAATAAGGTTGTGGAGTTTAAGGATGAAGACGTGGCAGGGGCGTGTCTGTCCACACAAAGCTCTCACCTGGCAAGGCTGTGGGTGAAGACTGACGATTCCGACTGCTGATTGGTCCCCGCTGAAGTCTGACCCAACGCTGTGACCTCTGGCCTTTGCTCCTGTGAAGGCCACAAGCGAGAGAGCGACTGAAACAGAGCGTTTCCCTCTCACATACTTATTCTAATAATAATTAAATTATCACAATAAAAATATTAATAATAAAAAACTAGGGTACAATTGACTACCAAATTGGGAGAAAATGGTAAAATAAATAATATATATTATATAAATAACTTGTCAAGCAGTGCACTTAATGCACTTCCTGGCAAAATACAACAGAGAAAATGCAATAAGGGAAAATAAATAATAAAACGTTTTCAAAGTAGGACAAAACACCCCACAGAAACACAGTACATAACATAACAGAGAATTCATATTAAAACAAAATATTAAGACTGAAAATGGTGACTTAAATCTGTATGGTTTTCTACAAGTTTAATGGGAATGTTATACAACTTGCATTTAATCATTTAAAAAAAGTTAAATCTGACTACGCTACTGCGAGTGAAGAACAAGGAAATGGTCCTGCAGTGCACCAACCTAAACAAAATCTAAACTGTGGGGAGAAAGATCATATATCATCTCCTTTAAGCACGGAAAGAGAAATTACACAGAGACAATGCACCTTTATATAAACGACACAAAGTGCACATCGAGAATCCCCAGGTGGAAATGACATAATGACTGAGATATGGTCAGCCTGCACTGTGCATTAAAACAGACATGAGCTTCCATGAGAGAATCTGCACCTGCAGAAGCTCTTATTCTCCGTCCTGACACATCCAACAGGGCCCAAGGTGCCCTTGCAGGGGAAGATGGGACGTATTTTATGAGCGCCTACACTCCCTCGGCCCACAATTATCCGCGGAGGATCCGAGAGGTATGCAGATTACCCAGACTGGAGGCTGCCGATCCATCCAGAGACAAGGAGATATGAACCCCTCCCGCCCTCCCCTGTGTGCTGTGTGTTTCATCTGTCTGCTCCCAAACTCAGTCAGTCAGCGGGTGGGGTAGGGTTTAAAGAGCTGAGAAACACAGTAAGACAGTAAAGTACACACACGCACACACACACACACACACACTCACCCACACTCACACACACACACACACACACACACACACACACACTCACACACTCACACACTCACACACTCACACACTCACACACTCACACACACACACACACACACAGAGACAGATATGCACACAAACACAACACACACACACACAAAAACAAACACAACACACACACACACACACACACACACACACACACACACACACACAACAAACAAACAAACAAACACACACATAAACAAAAAAAAACACACTCATGCATAACACAGGCCTTGCAGTGGTGATATCACAAGTGAAATTTAGAGCGCCAGACCCAGCCGGTCCTGATAGCACCCTGACGCTGCAGCATGTCTCCTGCTGTCTGAGCCCCTTCCTCCAATGGGGAGGAGCAATAAAAAAGGCACAGGAAAAAACAGAGTTCTAACCCACAGCTAACTTGAGAGACCGCAGCTTTAACGCCATTCCTTTACTGCAATCGCCCAATCCAAAGTGGCTTACACAGCAGTTAATATGTCCGGTTGTGAAATACATGTTTCCCATCGACAGAGAACAAAACACGAACCAATTAGTCAGCCGATCTGCCGATCAGATGCTGTTGCAACGTGTCCTTCCCGACGCGAACGAAATGTGTGCCACAGCTGATCAGAGCCGAACACAGCTGTACTGAAGATGACACCATGTCTGACAGACAAGACAGCTGCCTACAGAGAATTTCAAGGCTCTCCTGTCGAACGTGGCTAGAGGGATTCCTGTAAGAACGTGACCCTTGACACCCCTGTAAGAACATCACTGGTGGCACTACCATAACCTGATGGGAGGTACACCTGTATTTAGACAGGGAGTACACCTGTAACTTGACAAGAAGCATACCTCTAACCAGAGTCAAACCTGTGCTGTAGCTGGTCTGGAAGTAAGCCTGTAACTTGGTAGAGGGCACACCTGCAACTTGATGGGAGGCACACCTGTAACTTAGCAGAAGGCAGGCCTTTGTGACGCTGATGAGAGCCTATGACTCCTCTATCATCGACTCTTCAAATATCTTAAAGGCTTCAGAAGAACACCGTCTGCTTCCTGCCCACCCGGTCACCTGCCAAAGCAGTACCGTCACAGCTTCAGTCCAAAGCTCTGAAGCTCAACCTCACTCTCCAGTGTCCCCTTTCAACTGCCACTTTCTGGCCACTTAGAGGCACCGTGCCACAGCTGCTGCTGCTGCTGCCACTGCTGGCCTTCAGCTACATTCACCAGTACTTTTCCACTGCTTACTTTCATAGGCCTTACTCATTCATACAACTGGATTTCCACTTGAGAAATTTGTGTATCGCGCCACCCACGTGACAAAACAGCCTCGTTCCACCACACCAAGTGCTCAAAACTCATTACCCATTTGATCTGCACCAAACGCTTTAGGCCTATAGCTCACCGCACCAGCACGCTCTGCGGTACACACGTCCAGGGTTTTACAGGCCCAGCCGACGATGGCCACCAGACTGACGCTAGCCCACGCAGACGCGCATATCTGAATGCGGGGCTGTAAATCTCAGCCTCAGCCACCGCTAACAGTCTGCAGAGCCCCGTCAGGGCTTAACGGCTTCCTACAAAATCTGTTTCCTGCGTTTGCTTACTTTATTACCCCGGCCAGGGTTAGCTCCTCCGCCTTAAACAGAAGCCATGGGAGTAAATCAGACCCCGGCGTTCCTCCTCGGCTTTCTGAGCGAGGTGTGGGAAATTTGGTAGATTTGGGGGTTTGGGGGGCGACGTCCCTACAGAGAGGGCCAAGCTGCGATGCAGCGGGGCGGGGGCCGGTGGGCAAAAGGCCTTGTTTTGGGGGTGTTTTTGGGTGTGAGGCAGGGGCACAGGCGCGGTGCTGGGGACCCCAGCGGGCTGTAATTCACAGAGCTCAGACAGGCCCAAGACCGTGGGGACCAGTGCGGTGGCGCCATGTTTATGAAACTACAGGACTGAACCCCAAACCTGGGGGAGGGGCGGGACAGAGGGGGCACAGTCGCGTGTTGGAGAGATATAGTGCTCGCCAGAGAGGTGTTTGTCAGTCCACAGGCCGCAGAAATGACTCCCAGTTTAAGAGCTCTCTGAGCTCCTCTACAGAAGTGCACAGCTACAGGGAGCTCCAGTGTCTTTATCAGCCTGTTCTCACCAGGACGGAACAGCATGTCCACAGAGCTCCACTGAGCACATTCAGAAACCATGGCAACAAGGACATCCAAGCAGCAATAACCCCTCCACACACACAGACACACACACACACATTTATGTTTGAACAAATTGCTTACTGCTTACCCAATCAGGGGCCAGAGTTGTCTCACTGCTAACCCAATTAAGGGACAGAGCTGTCCCCCCATTGCTTACCCATTCAGGGAGCAGAGATGTCACACTGCTTACCCAATCAGAGGCCAAAGCTGCCTCACTGCTAACACAATCAGGGGTAAGAGGTGTCTCACTGCTTGCCCAATCAGCTGGAACAGAGCTGTCTCATTGCTAACCCAATGAGGGACCACAGCTGTCTCACTAATTACACAATCAGGGGCCAGGTGTGTCTCACTCATTACCCAATCAGGGGCCGCAGCTGTCACACTAACCCATTCTGGGAGCAAAGCCATCACACTCAGACACTGCCTTTTTGGCTTGTGAAAAAGTATATTTTGGGTCCAGTTACTATACAATGAGCATTTATTAGAAAGAGATAGTGCTATTTTATTTAATGGCTTAAATAAATGAAATTAACTTCAGCATATGCAGTTTCTCTCCTCTCTAGAGTAACATCTTTATTGTTCCTCTTTGGGTCCCCTCAAGATTTTTACCTTTGCACTAAAAATGTTCTGTATTTGCACTGCATTTGTCTCCGGGTTGATTACAGCTCTGGGGATGTTTTTAATACAAGGGGAAAAACGAATAAAGAAATGTAAAATTTCCTGTTAAAATCCTGCTCTGAATATCTGACTCACCACATAATGAGAGGGCTAGGAGAAAAGGCATGTCTCTGGGCCTCCAGCCACAGGAATACCACGTGTGGCGGTGGTGGGGGCATAGCTACCTGCAGCCTGGCTGACTCTTGTGTCCACCACTCCTGGAAGTCCCTCTGAATTTTGACCTTTGCCCTCTCCAGCAGCAGCTGCAAGTGCTCAATCTCCGTCTTCAGTGCCTTCAGGCGCCCGAAGGTGTTCTTGTAGCTGGCAGGTAGGGAGAGAGCCGTTAAATCAGACCTCCCAGCTGCCTGTACAGTATATATCATGCGGAATATGCCACCACAGGGACAACACTGCTGAGGTTAGAGGTACATGTGCTCTCTGCAAGAGGTACAGTACGGTACAGTAAAACAGAGAATAGTAGGCTGTTCCATTGGCAGGGCATATCCCAAAACGAACAAGATGGTGAAGTCTGGTTTGGTTCACAATCTGAACTGCGAGGTATAAATGGTTAATGTGTAAAATGTAGTCTGCTACAAAAAGTTGTCCTGAACTGGTGGGGTAGATATCATACATAAGCCCTTCCTTTGTCTCGCTCTCATGCACACAAACAAGCCAAAAATCACACACACACACACACACACACACACACACACACACACACACACACACACACACACACACACACACACACAACACACGCAACTCACCTTGTCTTCTCCTGCTCTATCTGTTCACAGATTCTCTCCTCCACAGGGTCTGGCTCCATCGGCTCTGTAGTTCCCTCCGTCACCCCTAGAGGGCACACCACCGTCAAGTTACAGTGGTATGGTCATTTTCTCAAGTGTGCATGTGCATGTGTGTGTGTGTGTGTGTGTGTGTGTGTGTGTGTGTGTGTGTGTGAGAATAGCTGCTCTATTTGTGGTGTGAACAAAAGTAATAGCAACAATAATAATAAAACAAAATCTCCAGAAACGCTGAACTGACCCTCGTCCCACCGGGAGTATAGGCCATCAGTCTCCGTGACAGCCATCCTCAGACCGTGTCCGAGGTTCGAGAGGGGTCAGCTGATCCTGCTCCATCACCCTGAGCTCGGCTCTTACAGCTGCCATATATCTCTGTTACGGCGTTATGGCAAGTCTGCGCACGCGCCAAAGAAACCACGGAGAACCCCCTCCCCATACTCGAAAAGTACAAAAACAGCACTAGGCCATCCGTTTCTTCATTTAAAAAATATGTTCGTGAATAACAGAGCCTCTCTCTTCTGCTTCGCCAATGAGACGCTTTCTTGGATTACGCGAGTTTCGGCTGACCTTAAATCTAAATAACGGTCAGGAAGATTATAGTCAGATAAAGTAAGGACGTGTTGCTGATGGCTTTGATGCCAGACTGATGCGTTTCTGTTGCATTTTTGTAAGGAGAGACACGCATACCGTTTCCTGTAATGGCTACGCCATGTAGCGAAGTCAAATGAGTGCGTTTAAAACCATGCCGGAGGCCCCGGAAAACGCTAAATCCCTTTGCAAGAAGTCTTCCCTCTCCTTTGACATCTTATTAAGATGTCTGATGAGGGCAGTTAATAAAACCGCTGGTGGTTCATACATTTTAGGCATGATGGAAACAATGTTGGGGTCTGAGCCTTGTGTAAATACAGCACACTGTGTCCCGCCACCAAGGCCCGATCTCGCGGATTCCTCACTGTCACTTCTGACAGCTGCGACAGTCTGTCTCAACCTCACACACACAGCAGTAAACTGAGACAGCTATGTGTGTGTGTGTGTGTGTGAGTGTGTGTGTGTGTGTGTGCATGTATGCGTGTGTGTGCGTGTGCGTGTCAGTACGTTTGTGTGCGCGTGTGTGGGTGCTTGTGCGCGTGTGCATTACTCTTTCATTTTGTGGCCTGAAGCAGCTTGCCATCCTTTGACCATATTTGGTTCTTCGAAACAGAATTTAGAAGTATAAATTCATAACCTTCACATGTCACTTTCTCTGTTCAAGGCTACAGAATAGCGATAAAGCCTCTTGATACGTTGAAGAAAGAGGAAAGCATGGGTTGATTGTTTATAGAGCCTTTCAGTGATCTCAAAGTGCTTTATAGCCTAATGTGTAGCAGGCACCTCGGTGAATCATGGCAGCTATTCTGAGCCTCACCACCCATTGGTTGGGATGGAGAGGGAAGGATTTATTCTGCTGCTTATATTGGGAGGTGATTAAGCAAAACATTTACTGCTGAAATGTTCAATGTTAAAAGTGTAAATCCCCCAGCATTATTGCAAAGAAAAGAAAAAATATGAGGATTAAATATGAGTATTCATCATCTGTTGCCTTGCTTCATGCTGATTGGGTGAGTCAGAGTTCTGCTGGTCACTGACTGGCCCATTAGCAAGTGGAATTAGCAACTTCTCTGCTGATTGGTCCTATATCAGGCCTGTGGTCTGTACATTTCTCCCATCTCTCCATCTCGTTACAAAACCAACTGAACATTTTTACCCCAGCTTTTCTTTCTCCACCCTCGATGGAGGAAACCTTACAAATGCGACAAAGCGTGACACTGCACCACACCAGCGATTCCCGGAGAGGAGGCCTGAGGGGCTGGAGTCATGCCGCATTTAGGGACCCTCGCCGAGGCCAAATAAATCAGAACCTCACGAGGACATAAGAACACAATACTGCCTGACACCCAGAAGAGCCCATTCAGCACATACAGACCCGCCATTTGACCTGCTGCCTGCAGAGTATCCAGCACTGCGTCCGGCCTGGTCCTGAACACCCCCCGGATCTCTGCTTCTACTACACGACATGGCAAGCTATTCTGTGCATCTTATTTGAAGTTTTAGCTTAGGGCTCTGGCACACCACGTCCTTAATGCACACAGCATTCCGCATTGAGCTAAACATCTTCACGCACACTTATGTAATCAGCCCCAACAACATGTTGCGAAACCCAATTCTGCCAAAGAATAATTAGGAAGACTTAGTGCATGGTAATGACTGTGTGTTTTTTCACGAAGTGTAAGATTTGGATGTTGGTTCAGTGTGATCAGTGATCTGGCTGTAACCATGTGCTCGGTGATGCAGTGTTTAAACGGACAGGCAGGGCCAGATTTATTAAAGGATTGCGACTGCTTTTAGCTTTCGAACGCAAAAGCAGTCGCTCCAAGGTGGCAATATTTATGTCAGATTTACTAAGCAGTCGCAACGGGTCAAATCGCTATTAGGATGCAACTTTCCTGTAGATGCATAGTTAAATCTGTTTATGCATATGTATACCTGGGGTGAACGTGCTAAAACAGGGTGGAAATTTTGTCAATTAGGCCAATTAGGTATTCCATCTGATTTACTAAAGCATGCCTTAATTGTGACTCTGATATAGCTGATATGCTATACATAGCCTAACTCACATTCTATAAACATTTTGAAGAATTTGACCACATTAAGAAGCTAATTCTTATTGGTGATTTTATTCAATGAAATTAAAAATGGTCAATGTCAATGGTCCAACAAAGGCACAATTAGGTACAATTTCAACTATTTGCGGGTTACAGGAATATTTCACAATGCATGTTTTTGTATTGTACAGGTGCTGGACCCTTTATCCCAGTGAGCACGTCTTTACATTTCAGACCTGTTTTATGGTTGTCTCCTACCACAAAATTGGAAATGAGGGCATTTCTTTGATTGATTGTAATTATAACGTCTTCGTAAATTAGTCGTTAATGTGTCGATATCTGTGACCGCGAAAGAGCCACATTGTAGCGACTGGTTTTGCACTGCGACAACTTCCTGAGTAAATCTGGCCCAGGATGTTTGTAAATTCTGAATCAATTTGTGTCTGTTGCCGATCCAGATACTACACAAAGCTGAAATATCAAAGAATCTGGTATTCAACTCTCTCCAACAGGAATCACGAACAAAACAAAAAAACTAAAGATCACTGTGTGAAACTGAAGGGACACAACATAAACCAAAATCTACGGGGACTGGTGTCAGGTTTGGACTTTAATCTGTAGTCTCCAGAAGACTGGCTTCTCCTTGTCAAGGAATCGCACATTCTAAGAGAGAGCTTGAGCAACTGGGAGAGCAGTAGGTACACTGTCAGAGCAGCCAGTGAGCACAGTTGTCAGACTGAGGACGCTGCGGGACTGAGGCGGCGTGATATCTGACAGTTCAGTCTCGCAGTGCCATATCCTGTAGCTCAAAGCCCTGATATCTAGTTATAAGGTGCATTACATGCAGTCCTCTGTGACACTCAAAAGGGATTTCACTCCAGGAAGCAAGAATTACAGATCTATTACAGTGAGTTAGATGATCAGCACCCCCCCACACACACCACACACACACACACACACACACACACCCTCAATGACACTGAAAAGGGATTTCACTCCAGGAAGCAAGAATTACAGATCTGTTACAGTGATTTAAATGACCCACACATGCACACACACGTGCACGAGTACACACAATAAAAGTTGTATCACACAGCGCAGCACGGGCTGTTACAGGCACTGACACTGGACACTGAAGCGATCTGTGTACAGTGGGTACCCCTTCTTAGCCCCTGCGCAGCCATGTGACCTGGGCTTTTCCACACTATGTGGGCTGGGAAGAGTGTGCTCATGGGAGTGTTTGTGCAATGCTGTGCCAGGCGCAGGTAGCTGTTGGGCTGGTGACAGGTGATATGCAGGTAAGAGACTGAATGTGTGTGTGTGTGTGTGTGTGTGTAAACTAAGGCAGTGCAGTGAGTGTGTGAGACCTACTGTGAGCTGCAGTCTGCATCCTCCTCTGCTCCAACTGCCTCTTCAGCTCATCTGAGAGAGAAAGGGGGAGAGAGAGAGAGAGAGAGAGAATTGGATGAAGGGGGGACAAAGAGTGGCAGAGAGAGATGGACAGCAAATGAGAAGAAGATATAGGAAGGGAAACGAATTAAGCAAGAGTAAGAAAAGGTGAGGGGCAGAGAGAAGGGAGAGAGAATTTGTAAGCATGACATTTTAATTAGTTAAATTCAGACACAGTTTCAGAATACTATGGGGGTAATTCCCAGTAGTTCATAATCCAGGTGCTAACCACTGTCCCCATGACCAATCACACGCCACGGTCACAGGCTACATCACGTGGTAGGCGGGGTCTCGCCGGAGCTCTTGCGTTACCTCAGCCTTGCGAGCAACCGCCACTGAGTCAAGAGCTGTGTGTACATCACCCGTAAACACAGACAAACCCCCCACCCAACACAGAGCTGAGCTACAAGCAAGAGACAAGCGCATTCATCACGGCTACCATACCCTAACAATTTACAGAGGCCCGCTCAAACAAACCCTGTCGTCGCTCAACACACATGACTTCAAATTTCTAAAATAAAATAAAAAAGGTTTGGAGCTGTATCAAGACTGTTGAGGCATTTGGCTCGGGGCAAGATTAAACACTTTGACAGAGAGGACCTGCCCCCCCCCGGTTCTGTGGGAAGAGAACGGGAGAAGAAGCGCTATGTATCCACTTTGGGGGCCGGGCTCTGCGCCAAGCTGGTGGCAGCAGTACAGGGCGACACATGGACAAGTCGTTTATCTCTCTCCCTCCCTCTCTCCCCCTTCTCCCTCTCGACACAGCCAGGGCTTGTGGTTCCCAGTGGAGGCCGAGGATGCGCCTGGAAGGCCAGTAAAGAGCATGTCGCCCCCAGGCCCCTAAAGACCCTTTGAAGGCCATTCGAGGCCCTTGTGAGGGCAGAGCGGGAGGGTTGAACCATGGCGTGGCCCCTCGGGACCCAAATGGGCCTACAATGCTGGATGGCTTACAGACGAAGAGTGATTGATTTATCTGTCCTGCGCTGGAAGAGGACAAGAGGTCCCCGTTTCCGTGGCAGCAGAGCGGCATCACAGGGGAGTCCAATCAATTTGCAAGGACAGGGAAGGGCAGGGCATATGCCCTCTGGAGAGAGCAGAGTAGGGGTAGGAAGGGGTTTCGCTTAATGTTTCCATCTTGTCCTGCCACGGGACCTGAGAGAGCATCATCCATCCTGCTGCTGCTCCATCAGCATCCAGCCTCAACATAGAGCAGCTGGCTGCGATGACAAATACAGCTAAAATACCACCACATCCCTGCCTGCATGACGAACGGGAATCCAGTATGGAATAGTCCTCGCGACCCCGTTCTGTCAGAATCAACACTCACCGTGGCCCCCTAAGTAAGCTGAGCTCAAACGCCGTTTCATTCAGGGCCCAGAGGGGCGGCTTAAACACTAACGCAATACCTGAGCTGACGTCAAACCGTTTTCAGGTGACGCACTGGCCGGCGGTCGCACGGGGGAGTGAAGCAAGCTCGCGCCCGCATGTCGCTCCGCGCCTTGGTTCTGCCTCTGAGTTCAGTTACACAAGCTGTCTGGCGGCTGTTAATGAACACTCCGAGCGGCTGGAGACGTGTTCTGTAAACAGTCTTAACAGAGCGCGTGGAGGAGGGAGCAGAGAGTGAGAGAGGGGTTAGGCAGGTACAGATGCTCTCACTCACACACACACACACACACACACACACACACACACAACACACACAGTGCACATGCACATACACACACTCACTCACTCACTCTGCACATAGACAAACATACAAGCAAGTGCACATATAATTACACACACATGCACACACAGACAAACACGCACACCTGCATGCATGCACGCACACACACAAACAAACAAACAAACACGCAAGCACATGCACACACACACACACACACACACACACACACACACACACACACACACACACATCTCTGGGGTATCCTCCAGCTGGGCAGCTGTGGGTCAGGTGGAGCTACATTACCCCTCCTTAAGGAGAGCAGAAGGTCTTCCATTAAAAGCACACCTCCGGGGCCTATATAATAAAGCCCTGCTAATCCACAGCTAAATCACCTCCGATGGGCCACCATAAAAAAAATAACAGGATTAAGAATCACTTAAAACAGCCGACCGAGCGTGCTGGACTAAGCACAGGACAGGGCCCGCTGCCACGGTGAGAAAGCACAGGGAAGGCGTTACACCCTGAACAACACAGCTGGCTGCAATGCACTCACGCCCGTTATTTATGTCCAGCTTGGCCTGTCACCCTGCTGCTAGCCACTAGCTGCTAGCTGTCAGAGCACTTCCCTGCTGTGGGCTCCCTTATCCAGAATAGGCCTGTACCCTTAGCCAAAACTGTTCCACGAGGCACAGCGGACCAGAATAGGCCTGTGTCCTTAGCCAAAACCTTTCCACGAGGCACAATGGTGCCAGGACAGGGTTGTGCCCGTAGCCAAAACGGTTTCACGAGGCACAGCGGACCAGGACAGGGTTGTGTCCTTAGCCAAAACTGTTCCACAAGGCACAATGGTGCCAGGACAGGGTTGTGCCTGTAGCCAAAACGGTTTCACGAGGCACAGCGGACCAGGACAGGGTTGTGTCCTTAGCTGAAACCGATCCACTAGGCACAATGGGCCAGGACGGGCTTGTGCCCTTGGCCAAAACTGTTTGACGCAGGGCAGCGGGAGCCCTTTATCCTGGAGGAGCAACACTGAGTGAATTCGAGCTCCGCGGCAGGTCTGGCGGGCAGTCTGGAGAGGCTGCTCAAACACAAGAGGTAATGCGGTGCTTTTTTAGCAAAAAAGAAAAGAAAAAAAGAAACAAAACAGGCTTTAGGGGACATTTAATCGAATGTTGCTCATTTAGCATTGCACAAGCCCTTTATCCCAATGTGCAACCAACACCAACAGTGGACCTCTGTATCTGTCCAATCAGGCTGGGGGGTGGTTCATGTTCCGGCCCCCTCATGGGTGGAGCCTCACTTGGCCAGGGACAGAGGCATGGGGGCTGTGCTGGGTCGTGAGAGGGGCAGGACCTGTACCTGACATCACTTTTGTCATGACACTTAAAGCATAAATTGGCCTTAAAGGCTAACATGAGATCTCAGCTGCAATATCTAAGCTGTAATCCTCAACCTTATATTTGGATTTTACCACCGTTTGCAGCTGTTTGCAACACTAAACAAAGGGGCATCATGTCACTGCTGATCTCTGTCCTAAATTACTTCCTTATAGTCTTTATCTTATCTTATTCACAATCACAATTATAATTACGTCATTTAGCGAATGCTACATGACGTAATTATCACAGAGGTTACTAAAGGATAACAAGGACAACATTTTTGGAATTGTGAATAGTATTGGGCAAGGCACAAGATGGGACAGGGTGGGGTTGAGTATTGAAATCATAGGTGGGGACATATTAGATTGAACCAATATTGCAGTTTCCCTGAAGTGCTCGGACAGGAAGTCCCAGCTGCACCAACGAATACATCAGGGAATGTGCCAGAGGTAAAGTAAATGAGCACTGGAGGAAGCGCCTTAGTCAAAACAAGGTCATGATTTAGCGCCCTGCCCTTTGGCTGGGCCCTAAAAATCTTAGGCCATTTACAGGAAGCCTGCTGCATCTAAACAGAGCCATTCGTGCTATTGCTACTGTGAGACTCATCCACTCATTCTCCCATCATCTAAACACAGGGCCATTCATGCTACTGCTACTGCTACTGCTACTGTGAGCTCCGTCCCCTCATTTCCCTATCAGCTAAACACAGGAACATTCTTGCTACTGCCACTACGAGACCACAGATATACAGTATACATCTAAACATCTGAATTCCTGTTGTTGTGACAGAGCCAACTGGATCCACAGGGGTAAAAAAAATGCCACGTTCAGGAAGAATATGGTTGTAAAATCCAGAGAGCCATGGAACCCAATGGTTCTACATGATCCTGTCAATGACCTGTTCAAAGTGAGAGAAAGAGAGCTTTACAGATCCTGCTCTGATGACCTGGTCATATGTTGCTGAGACAGGAACACAGTACTGACCTGCATCACGTTGAATGTGACGTACATCACTGTGCTGCATGCACAATGTTCTCCATCCATCTGTTTCCTGGGGTAATACACTCTACCTGCACAGCATCTGTCAGATCACTCAACAAGAACCTTTTCTCTCTCCCTGCAGTGTCTCAGCTCTGTCCACACAACTCTGTAACTTGTATTCTACATTCTGCGTGACAGAGATTTATACATAGGCCACATTGAGAGGGTGCAGCATATGCAGACAGGATGGAACTTATAACAAAGCAACCAAGCAACCATCCCCCCCTCCACCCACCCTCCCCACCAAGAAAGCTCTGGTGGCTGGAACTGCCCCCTCTGCATAGCAGCGAGCAGCGGTAATACCGTGCTGGCTAGACTCCGTTACACAGCGTGATAGCTCGGGTTTCTATGGAAACCGCATGGAGACCCGAAACTCCGGGGCATCGGGACGCGAGTCTCTCTCTAATCGCCCTGCGTCCAAGTTTGCACGCAAGTCTGCACGCTGCCCGGTCATGGCAGCGCCCGGACGCACTCGAAGCGGAGGTTGCCCCCGATGACCCAGAGTTCATCTGCATGAGAGCACCGCTTGGCAGAGGGACCGGCGGAGAGTCTCGGGTGGGGGGAGGCGGGGCTCCGAGCCCACGGCGCCTCGTCCCGTTCCAAACCTTCGCCCCCCCCTCCTCCCTCCCCCGCTTCTGCAGGAGACGTTCCATCATCATAAATAACCGGGTTCCTGGAGAAAGCCTCGACAAATATTTGTCCATGCCTGTGGCCCGGAGGTTAAATGCGATCGGCCACATGAATCTGCAGCAGGCCGCAGCGGGCTTGTGGTTGAAAAAGTAAAGCATATGCACCCGGAGCAGAGTGACTATGCACGTGCACATACATACACACATAGTATATCAAAACCCCATCAATGCTCCACCAGTCTAGAGCAGGGCTCTTCAACCCTGGCCCTCAAGGGCCACAGGGCATGCTGGTTTTCATTGGTACTGAGCACTGAATTGATCAATTAAAGCAGTTGATTACATGGCTAACTCACCTCACCTGGTTTTTTGTGTCTGAACTGGATGATGATTGTAAGGTAAAGCCAGCATGCCCTGCAGCCCTCCAGGACCAGGGTTGGAGAGCCCTGCTCTAGAGAGATCCCTCTCTGGTGATGCCAGAGGGTTTCACCTAAAACTGTCCGGCTCCATGTTTCCTCAAACGCCGCTCATACTCTTCTGTGTACGCCTTTATGTTCCAAGAGGGCTGTAAACGGACGACAGCTCACGAGCGTGCAGTTCCACCTCATGTTCTCACAGCACTTTTGTAACCTTACAACGGCCATCTCAACTCTCTAAACATCTCATATTTGAGCTGGGAGGGTAACTGAATCTCACTTTCCTTTTCTTTTTTTCCCCTACATTTTTATTTGGAAGACAATTCTATTGACTTCCTGTAGTTGTAAACCAAATGGCTATGAGATGGAAATAAACTTTGAATTCCCGCAAACGTTCAGGGCATTTTGAACCAAACAGCCAACGTTGAACAATAGCAGCGGTAACATCACCGTAAACAGGGTTCTGCACTGCGGTGAGAGGGATACGGTTCACCGTGCCAAGCTTTCCTTTATTCCTGTCATGAATACCAGAGGTTTTTCATGGCTAGCTTGGGAGTGAAAGCATATGTAAAGCTTTCATATATGATTATTCCCCATTGAAATAAAGTCTGGGTAGGAGTTTGCACGCAGCATGACTTTCGAAGCACAAGATGAAAAATAACAGTAGTAGTCTGACAAATTTTATACTGACGGATTCTTTCCAGCGCACGTTGAAATTCCTTGGGTTTTCCAGAAATCCTTTCTTCCAAAAGTACAGAATGAATAAAATGGCATCCTAATGAAAAGCAGATTCATCAATGTGTGTATTAATAATTTCATGCACATGGGCACAGAGGCACCACTAACCAGAAGGCATGCGCTTCCCTTCCAACCGCCCTGCACTCCATTCACTGTGCTTCACAAACGCATCACTGAATGGCTCTTTCCACCCACAATGCACTGCAGTCACTGCACCGACTGTTCCCATTGGTCAAACTGCCATATGAACTGCAGAAAAGCGTTTTTTTTTACTTTTATGACTCTGACACTTATGTGTCTGTGTGTGTGTGTGTGTGCAAGGCCCTGCCCTTCTGCCTGAATTGCTTCTACAAAAGTTTGGGATGTTTTTGGGTATACCATTTGCTGTGAGTGTGTAACCTGTGGCTTTATCAATTTCATTGGTGGAAAGCATTTTATCGACTGAATTACAAATATAACCTGTAGTGCAGTTTGCTTCTGTGTCAGATGAGCGCAGCAAGCCTTCGCTCAAAAACAGCAAGATTCTTTCCATGAGACGCAGCTTACGTTTACGTGCTTGTGAGTGTGTGCGTGCATAGAGGTAACTGCCAAAATAAAGGAAACACTTGACTAAATAAAGGGTTCTGGTGGCTCTGTTTTGGTGTGGGGTGCATTTTCCTGGTGTGGTTTAGGTCCACTCAATCCCTTAGAGAGCAAGGTAAATGGCAATAAGAGCAAAGCCATTCTGACTGATCACCTTTTCTGATGACCTATGGTGAAGCATTTCTGTCCTGATGGGAGTGGTCTCTTCCAGGATAACAATACCCCCATACGATACGATATACTTTATTTGTCCCCATGGGGAAACTTGTATTTGACTCTCAGTAGCCGTTTCACAGTAATTGCACATATAACAAGCATCCACAGGGCACGAGTGGTCACTGAATGGTTTGATGAGTATGAAAACAATGTAAACCATATGCCACGGCTGTCTCAGTCACCAGATCTCAACCCAATTGAACACTTATGGGAGATTCTGGAGTGGTGCCTGGTTGTTTTCCACTACCACCAACAAAACATCAAATGATGGAATTTCTTATAGAATAATGGTGTTGCCAATTGAGGTGCCCCTGTGTCACATGTTAATATGCAAACAGGTGTAAAAACAATGTGGATAAAGTATGAATCATTGAAAGGTCGATGGAGTTAACAACACAGACGGAGTTTCTTCAAATCCACCTCCAAACAGAGTGACATTCAGTTAAGTAAAATGTTTAGATTGCATTACAGTAGTACAGCAGTTTACATACAATCCATATATACAGCTGGATATTTACTAGAGCAGGGGTATTCAAATCCAGGCCTCGAGGTCCACAGTGTCTGCAGGTACTTGCTCTAACCACGCACTACACCACCTGATTTCACTAATTAGCTCCTGGACCAAGGAGGTAAACTAATTATTCAAAATCAGGTGGTGTAGTGCGTGGTTGGAGCAAATACCTGCAGACACTGTGGACCTCGAGGCCTGGATTTGAATACCCCCGTACTAAAGCAATTCAGGTTAAGTACCCTTGCTCAAGGGCACAACGGCAGTGCCCCACCTGGGAATCGAACCTGCCACCTTTGCATTAAAAGCCCAGCTCCCTAACCATTACACCACGCTGCCATCCATCTTACCTTCCTGCTTACCACGCAGACGGAGATATGACAGCCAAGGTCTGCCAAGCAGGAGGTGAAGTTAAAGCTTTGCTTTGACAAGACATGAACCAAGTACGCAGAAAACAGCTCAAATGAATCATGAGACGTGAGGAGACTCAAACAACAACAAAAAGTTTACATATAAAATGAATAAAACAAATATGCTCATAGATATATGGTACAGAAATATATGTAAATATTGCTGTTTTTGTACAGTAAAATATAGGTTGTAAAATTGTATACTTTCATTATATAATATACTTATTGAACATTAGTTCCTGGAAATAATTTATACAATTTGTAACACAAGCTGTATATGATCACACGCATGAAAGCATATTCACCGCATACATTTTGAATGCTATATTCGATCATATATACAGGCATGTATTACTTTTCATTAAGGCCAGCCAACATTCTAGCAATCCCCCCCAAGAACATACAGCAGAACATTTTAATAGTTACTCTATACTGTAATAGTGCTCTATGGAGGGTTTGACAGTCCTGAACTGCGTTTTTACCTCGGTGGGCCGAAGGAAATGGGAGCAGCCGGGACCGGCCTTTACAAGAGTGGCCCTCTGCGTGCTCTCCAGCGGAAGCCCCAGCATTACCGCGCAGAGGAAACTGACCACACGCCGAGGTGCATACTGGGGCCTGGGGACGCTGGAGGGCTTTTCATGAGCGATCGCGGTGTCTGTGCCGTGCGATGGAAGGGTCTGGGACAATGGGGGGGGCTCTTGCTGGGCCGGTTCTCCGCGGGGTGGGGTCGAGCGCCGTGGGGCTTTTCATCTCGCACCGCCGGATAAATAACGATAACGCTGGTGGTCGTTACGCCTGAGCGCTTCGCGGCACTGTTTCGGGGTTTTTGGGTCGGCCAGGAGTATCCCCTCCCTTCCGGCGAGCCACTTCCCAACCTGGGGGGACTGAATGAATCTGGCGGGGGGGCGGGCAGGTGAACCAATGACAGGGAGTGGGGGTAGAGAGACACTCCACAAATCGCCTCAGAGAAGTGTTTACAACTGTCTGCTACAGTTTGAGGCCCTGGAGTGTGAGTTATACGCACAGCGGCCCCCAAAGTGGCTCTCTCGGAGTGGCTCTCCCGGAGGGGCTATACACCCCCCATCCTCCTAATCCAGCCATTGCTGGTTGACTGTTGCCTCCCGGATGTACCCCTGTTCCGGGATAGAGAGGGAGAGAGTGAGTGGCGCTCCGGGGCAGCTGTAGGGGGCGGGGTGGGGGGGGGGGGAAGAGGTTAACAGATGTGGTGCTGTACACAGGACCGTAAATCCTGGCACATCTGGAAAGGAGATTGAGCCACTTGTTTCGATGGTTCTGTGTCTCTGATGCAGCCGGGCCCATGCATCACGCGCCCTCTGACAAATATACCTGTCCCACCACTTTGGAACGCGCGCTGTCCAACAGCGTCGCATTCCAAACCAGCGCGCTCACCAAGAACAACAGTGGCGCCGGGGATTCTGGGAGGGGAGAGCGGGGGTTGCACGGGCGAGCGGGCGGGGGTCTGGGGGTGCTGCGATATCTATTTTTGCTCAGTGTCTCCCTGGTTGCCACTCCATCATCCCTCCTGTTCGAGAAGCTCCGCGGACGGGCCTCAGAACGACCCCTGTGGCAGATCCCTTTCCAGCATGAAATTCTAACAGGACAATGCGGCGTGCTCAGATTACTGACACACCTCAAGTGTACAGCGCGATGACTAATTAGGACAATTTAAATCAAACTTGTAGCCAAACATTTGTACTGTGTGCTTTAAATCCCTTTCATTAAGTAGAATCAACTGCATTGGCCAGTGAACACACATAACGGCAATCCAACTTCCACGCATACATTGTAATAATGTCGGGCACCATCTGAAACATTTTATGTGCTTGTGATATGTCTCACGTCCCATTAACCACAATTACCTGTAGTATGTAGTACTGATGTAAATCTGTCCATCTCATTCTGCAAATATTTTTCCTAGCAGACTTCTGTGCGAACAAATTAGTTTTGCATATGTAAACTTCAAGGCGCTCCATGCAACATTTCACCTCTGGTGGCAGCAAAGAGAATTGCGAGTCCTTCTCTCCTCCCCTCCCCCTCCCCCCCCCCCCGCCTCTGCTTTACCTTGGCTTGATTGACAGCAAGTGCACACCCCCACACTTGTTGCACATCCAAGTTGCCTCCCATGGCAAGAATCTTACAGCTTTTGAGCGAACACTTGCTGCGCTCATCTGACACAGAAGCAAACTGCACGACAGGTTATATCTGTAATTCAGCCGATAAAATACTTTCCGCCATACACCCACAGCAAATGGTATATACCCCAAAACACCCCAAACTTTTGTAGAAGCAATTTTAGGTAGAAGAGCAGGGCCTCGCATACACACACACACACACACACACACACACACACACATGCACACACACGCACACATGCACACATGCACACAAACCATACTCAAACCATCTACCAGATGTTTCACTGCATTGTAACTAATAAACTCTTAATTCAATCTGGCGCTGGACTGCAGGATTCAAATGACCTCTGGGTGTGTACTAAAAAGCTGTTATTCCTGGCGGGTGCAGAAATGATTATGGTACTGCATTGCTGACCAGGGGGATGTGGGTTCAAATCCCAGGTGAGGTCTTTTCCATTGTCCTCTTTAATTTGCCCTTATAAATTGCAGTCCTGTTTAATCCTACCTCGTCCCCTAGACTGAATTACCTCCTTCAAGCAAATCTGGGCTAATCTTTGGTTAACAAGGCTTAAAGGTAGCCTACATCCAACGAAGGCTTGATTAAATACAAGCAAAACAGCCGGGATAAGGTTTCTGCTAAGGGATTTCCTGGAAGAAAAAGGATCTCACTGCAACTAGATACATAAAACAAAAACGTCTCTAAGATAATTCAGTAAGTGAACGCATCACTGAGGACAAGAACCGTGGGATTTAACTTGTCTTTCGTTGAGAGACTCTTTCCTAATGAGCTAACCACCCATCACTGCTAAAGATGCTGTCGACCTCAGACACGCTGCCTTGACAAATCAGAACAGAACGCGGGAATTGTGGGTATTTCGGGATGCGGCCAATCCGGCGACGCCATCGCATTCAGAGAGAGCAGGCGATGTTAAAACTAACAATACAGTCAACAGCAACTATGAGTTACTCTGAACAAAGTGTTAATTAGACAGCGCAGGACGGAAGGGTGGAAAGGGGGGAGAGAGAGAAAAGGAGGGAGAACGCACGGAGCCACAGACCGCGGCTCGTTAGCACTGGGCTTGTCGAGGGTGTCCTGGCTTATTTCGTTTACAGTAAATGCACGACTTTGTGCCGAGAATGTAAACCACCGCTGTGTAAATACGATAATGGAATTCTAATATGTACGGGGGACGATGGGATACGTTTGCCAAGACACACACTCTTCCTCGGCCTGTCGATCTCCCGGCGCTGTCATCACTCCGACGCAGAGTCGGCCGCGTGGTCAGACGGCGTGCTACTGAAGCGGGCGCCGCGTGTGTGCTGAAACAGACTCCTGCTAACCTTCGATTCGGTTTCTGCCCTTGTACTCAAACGCGTGCTCCAATGCCTCTACAGTCAGGTCTGAAATGATTGAGAACCTTGATAAAGACGAGCCAAAATGGCTGCATAAAATAAACAGTACAAGTTATGAGTTATGTTGTATGGTCAAATTTAAAAAAAAATTATATTATTTTATACTAATACAATTGTTCAGAGAAAACTATTTTCTTTAACATGCAATATCTTTTTTTCCAAAAGCTAGGTTTTTCACACCCCTATTTTAAATAAAACCCAACAAAAATAAATCTGCATTAACATGTTGTCTTCTACAGTGTTTTTTTTTGGAATGTGACTGTATTTATAAAGCATCTTGAAGAAGGGTCAGTTTAGCCTTTTAGCTCAAGATGGATATGGACTAGGGCATGGACAGGGAATCTGATCCTAGATCAGAACTAGCTAAATAACATGTACTGTGAAAAAGAATGACCAAAAAAAATTGGCAACTGTTCTAAACCCCCAAAAAGGGCTGTGTGGATGAACACTGTTCTAGTGTGTGGATGAACCCCACAGTCCAGTGTTGAATCCGGACCGTGCCAGTACCGACTGTGGCCAGCAGCCCCAGAGGGAGGGATGCAGTCGGTCGGTTGTCCATATCTCGTCGCACACCAGTGACCCGCGCTGGTCCCACAGTCTGCCTGTATAACCTGCCTACACCCCAGCCAGGCCCCTCCACTCCGCCTCCTCTGGCAAACTGACTGTCCCATCCCTCCAGCCGCCTGGCAGCTGCTCCTCGCGGTCTCGCCTATTCTCTGTCCTGACCCCTTGGTGGTGGAACGACCTTCCGCAATCGGTAAGGACCATGGAATCACTTGCGATCTTCCGCAAGAGACTCAAAACCCACCCTTTCAGACTCCACTATCACTGAATTCTGTACATCTAACCAATTGTTATCACAACTGCCTACTTGCTCAACACTTCTTGTATATGTATCCCTGCTTACTTCTCTTTTTTTTAAAGTGTTACAGGTATGATACGCAGCTGCCTGCAACTATGTCCATCGCTGTATTACTGCACTGATCTCTTGCGCAAACTCTGATTGTTCCTACCATGTATTAATGCACATCTTGTATGTCGCTCTGGATAAGAGCGTCTGCTAAATGCTTAAAATGTAAATGTAAATGTAAATCTATAAATCAGCGCATGAAGTGTCTTCCTTGGACTCAAGTCTGTGCAAGCTTAACTCGTAGACTGCGGTGTGAAAACATGCGGCTGACATTACGTGTTTCAGAGGAGAGTCCATGCTTGTCTACACTCTCCCGAACTGACAGCGGAGGTTGCAGCAAGAGCGGCTTAGAATATGATAAGACGTTCCACATTGGGAGAAAAGGGGGAAAAGCATTTTTTTTAAACCCTGCAGGACGGCGCTGTAGGAAGCGCAGGCTGGGTCCATGTTTTGAATGGAAGAGGGGGTGCAGTGTTTGGGGGGAGGGGGAGGGGAGGGGGAGGGGGCGGGGGCGGGGGCGTTTCCTGAGGACCTGAGGGCTCTTCATCTCTGCCGTCTGGCAGCGAAAGCCTACCTGTCAGGGACATTGCGCAGAACGAGCGCACAAGTCTGCTTACGGAACATTCATAAAAAGCGCCTGATCCGGGCCAGTAAAACACGGCGGGACCGGAAAGACCGCCGCTGGAAAACAGAACCTCCTGTCCTGGAACGGGCCCCGGAATGTGCTGACGGCCACTTCCAGGGGCCGCTCGGGGGACGGGGGGCCGCCGGTGCGGATCCGTTCGTTAGCGGCTCCAGGACGGTGGGAGTGGCGGGCGGGAGAGGGAAACGCACAGGGACCAGGGGGAGGCCTGTTTTCCATTAGGCTAATGATGACGATGGTGATGGAGGGCCATGTTAATGGCCAGCCTATTTTATTTATTCGCAGTTCAGGAGCGTAAACAATTCGAGATGAGGGAGAGACAGGGCCGGTAAATGCCTGCTTGCTGTTTATTGCCACACATCCTGTGTGCCCACTCCGGCTTAAATGCCATGAACGCACCCACACACACACACACACACACACACACAGAAACACAAACCCACCCACACACACACACACACACACACAACACACGACACACAAACAGAAACACAAAGGTGTGGCTCCACCCAAATGATGGTCCTCTCAGCCAGTCCTCTCAGCGCCTACTGGAACCGTCGGCATATTTTCATTTCATGTTCAACGGCTGTTTTCAGTGACCAGTGAAGGGCTACTTACTGACTCTGCTCCTGGCCTCGTTCACCTGCTCTCCCAGTGCCTTGGCTCCAGCAATCCTGCACACGGACGCACCACACACACACAGAGAGAGAGAGAGAGAGAGAGAGAGAGAGAGAGAGAGAGAGAGAGAGAGAGAGAGAGAGAGAGAGAGAGAGAGAGAGAGAGAGAGAGAGAGAGAGAGAGAGAGAGAGAGAGAGAGAGAGAGAGAGAGAGAGAGAGAGAGAGAGAGAGAGAGAGAGAGAGAGAGAGAGAGAGAGAGAGAGAGAGAGAGAGAGAGAGAGAGAGGAGGGAGAGGTCAAGAGATAGGGAGAGACCAACAGGGGGAGAGGCACAGGGGACACTGAGACAGTGAGGTGGGACACTGAGACAGTGAGTGGGACAAGAAGCTGCGCTCCAACAGTGACCAGTACCATAACCATGGGGGTTATTGAATCAACTGTCGGAGTAAATTCTTGTAGAAACTTAAGTAAGTTAAGAATAACCATTCGGCAACGCTGAAAAACCCTTCAGTGAAGCTGAACAACCATTCAGTGAAGCTGAGTAATGCTTAAGTGAAGCTGAATAGCGCAGCACGAGTGGGAGAGAGAGTGGAGACGAGGCCCCACTGCTCCTAACCCCAACCTCAAATATTTGCAGATTTCCCAGGGATGCGCACGCTTAAAGTGCATCCGTATCAAAAGGCATCTGTGAGGAGGAAATGAAAAATAAAAGGCATTATTACACCAACTGAGATTTCCTCCTCTCACCCCGCCTCCCCAGACAATGTGCGGGCGGTTTATGTCTCATCCAGGGAGAGTTGCCTCCAAATCTGTGATTACATGATCCCGAACCCAAAAGCAGTAAGTGCTGTGAGCTGTACCAGTGTTTCTGGTTTCATTCGTTTTTTATGCTTTTCCCCCTTTTTCACCCAATTTGGAACGCATTCTGAGCCACGCCCCTGCAACGCCCGTGGTCAAATCAGGAGAGCGTAGACATGCGCACGCTCTCCTCCGAAACGTGCGATGTCAGTAGCCGCAGTCACTATTTTCACACCGCAGTCTACGACTTAAGCTCGCGCAGACGTGAGTCAGAGGAAGACACTTTGTCTCACAGCTTCATGTCGGCAGACTGTGGGCGCCCCATTAACCAGGGGGGGTCGCTGGTGTGCGGCGCGACGTGGACAACCAACTGACTGAATCCCTCTCTGCCTGGGCAATGCAACCGCAATTATGTGTCGCCCTACAGGGCTGCTTGCCACAGTCTGGATTCGATACCAGACCGTGGAGCTCATCCACACACCAGAACAGAGCCTTAACAGGATGCATAACATAGGGCTCATCCACACACTAGAACAGTGTCTTAACAGGATACAGACCATAGGGCTCATCCACACACTAGAACAGTGCTTTAACAGGATGCATAACATAGGGCTCATCCACACACTAGAACAGTGCTTTAACAGGATACAGACCATAGGGCTCATCCACACACTAGAACAGTGCTTTAACAGGATACAGACCATAGGGCTCATCCACACACTAGAACAGTGCTTTAACAGGATGCAGACCATGGTGCTCATCCCCACACTAGAACAGAGCCTTAACAGGATGCAGACAGTGGGCCTCATCCACACACTAGAACAGTGCCTTAACAGAATACAGACCATAGGGCTCATCCCCACACTAGAACAGACCTTGACAGGATGAGCCAACCCAGCAGCCTTTCAAGGTTTCAGTTTGACCCTTTACAAACAGCCCAACCCAAGCTCAGAATACAGTGCTTAGCTGACATCCTTTGGGGTCATTTATGGAGCTGTCAAATTTAAATCCTTATCCAAATTGTAACAGTAAACATACACTCACCCTACACCCATAAATACACACTCACTCTATACGGGTGTTTCTCAATCCATTCCTACAAGGCACACTTCCCTGCATATTTTAATTCCAACCTCTGCTCCCAACCTATCATCTGCATCAGTCGTCTGTTAATGATCACTTGAGCATGATTAAGTGGTGGTTGGAATGAAAAAATGCAGGGCAGTGTGCCTTGTAGGAATGGATTGAGAAACATTGCTCTATACCCATAAAAACATACTCACTCTGTACCCCTAACACTGAGTTCTGTGCAAACACAAACTCACCCTATAACCCTAACACTAAACACATCCACACCATAAACCCTTAACACTAAACACACACTCACTCTGTATCCCTAACACTGTCTGAACAGGACTCCTACCCCTGACCCCTGCCACTGACCTCTGCTTGAGCAGGATTTTGTTGTCCTCGATGACCAGGCTGTCCTCGTGCTCCTTCCTGAACATCTCAAACGCCTCCTGCCGCCCCACAGACAGCTCTGGCCCTGAGGAGAGAAGAGAGCGCAGGTTAACACATTTGGCTTTGAAAAATATATTTGTTTATGGCACCAGTATTCTCTGATTTTATATACTGTATATATATACACTATATGGCCAAAAGTCAGTGGACACCCCTACTAATTATTGAGTTCAGGTGTTTCAGCCACACCCATTGCCAACAGGTGCATAAAATCCAGCACATAGCCATGCAATCTCCACAGACAAACATTTAGAATTCAGAATGGTTCGTAAAGAGCTCAGTGACTTTAAATGCGGCACTGTCATAGGATGCCACCTTTGCCACAAGTCAGTTTGTGAAATTTCTGCCCTACTAGATGTGCCCCGGTCAACTGTAAGTGCTATTATTGTGAAGTGGAAGCGCCTAGGAGCAAAACTGGTAGACCACGCAAACTCACAGAGTGGGGCCAACGAGTGCTGAAGCACATATCGCGTAAAAATCGCCTATCATCTGCTGCATCACTCACTACAGAGTACCAAACCGCCTCTGGAAGCACCATCAGCACAAGAACTGTGCGTTGGGAGCTTCATGGAATGGGTTTCCATGGCCGAGCAGCTGCACACAAGCCTCACATCACCATGCGCAATTCCATATTAATGCCCATGGTTTTAGAATGGGATGTCCAACAAGCTCATATAGGTGTGATGGTCAGGCGTCCACTGACATTTGGCCATATAGTGTATATATATATGTATATATACAGTATATACACTTGCTTTGGGTGTACCGGTCTGTTCATTCATTCAAGTTCAATTATGTTTCTTTATTTGACTGTTCATTTTGAAAATGTAAAGGATTTTTGAGGCAATGTAGAAATTAATGTTCAGTTATGGAAAATATAATAACTGCCAAAATAAAGGAAACGCTTGAGTAAATGAAGGGTTCTGGCGGCTCTGTTGGTGTGGGGTGTATTTTGCCAGCATGGTTTAGGTCCACTCAACCCCTGTGATAGCAAAGTAAATGCCAATAAATACAAAACCATTCTGATTGATCACCTTCAGCCTATGGTGAAACATTTCTATCCTGATGGGAGTGGTCTCTTCTAGGATGACAATGCCCCCATCCGCAGGGCATGAGTGGCCACTGAATGGTTTGATGAGCATGAAAACCATGTAAACCATATGCCATAGCCGTCTCAGCCACCGGATCTCAACCGCGTTTAACACCTATGAGAGATTCTGGAGCCGTGCCTGAGACAGCGTTTTCCACCACCATAAAAAAACCCACCAAATGATGGAATTTCTCTCAAGAATGGTGCTGCATCCCTCCAATGTAAGTCCAGGCACTTGTAGAATCTATGTCAAAGTGCTTTGAAACTGTTCTGCTGGCTCATGATGACCCAACGCCCTATTAAGACCCATTATGTTGGCGTTTCCTTTATTTTTGTCTATGTTTTTAAGAGCTCTAGTTAACACCAAACGGCAGGCCCCAGGCACACACCGAGCAGAACGACCGGCACAGCAAACAGATTATTAGCGGCAGCGTTGTTTGTGGCGATGTGTTCCCATGGGGAAACCCGCTACGGGGGGTGTCGGCCTCGGCCCCTGCTCCGCACAGCTCCAGACAGCAGAGACAGCGGTCTGGGACACAGATGGGAGCGCCGGCACCGAGCCAACAACATGGGTCGCCTCGCGACTCAATAATTACCAACCCGCTGTTAACAGCAGCCAACCGCCCCTGTGCATCTCAACAGAGAACAATATTAACAAACGAACAAAAAAAGAGCAGAACACGAAGGGCCATTTAAATCTGGTTCGCGTTAGTAGACGTGTCATTGTGTTTGTTGAAAATCTGACCTCCAGGAATCAAAACAGGGTGAGGATAGTGAGTATGGCGGACGGACAGGCGCAGGTTTCAGCCGGGAGTCGTGTTTATCTCGTAAAGTGCCGCGCAGCTTGGTGCTCAACCATTATCCGTGTGTTCCCGTGTTTGTTTGTTTGGCCCGGGTGATTTATTGCAACGAACGCCGGCATTTATGTACTTGTTATACGAGTCCTTCAGCAGAATGTCAGTTACAGTTATTGAGCAGAGAGGATATAATGAGGCTGCTGTTGCCGTAACAGCATGGCTCACCCTACTCCAGATGATTTAGACCACAGATTCTATAAACTCACTAGATACTCAGCTCCTCAGCGGAGATTAGATTAGATTAGATACTCAGCTACCTTCTTTCTGTTTTCTCTGCTTCGCCACTACAGGAGGTCGGCGTTGGTAGCATGAGTCTCTGGCGCTATATTACTGTACAGAACATCCATTGCCATGGTATTGTCCTTGGTCACATTTACATTTAAGGCATTTAGCAGATGCTCTTATCTAGAGCGACTTACAATGAGTGCAGGTGAAATGGCATGAATAATCAGAGCCAGAGCAAGAGATCAGTACAGCGACAATACAAGAGATGCCATCATAGACAGATGCACACCACACCTATAACACAGGGAGAGAAAAGCTAGGCTTTTTTAAATTATTAATATATTCAGTGGGTTTTCATGCCCTCTTGCCCACCACGTTTAATTTTCATAAATTGCATCAAATTGTTTTAGCTAGTTTCAGTAGGCAGACTTTCAACATTAAGAATGAGTATCACATGGGTCTATAGATTCTGTGGTTAGAACCCCCCCCAGCACTATCATCCATTTAGTGCTCTGCAGGGCCACACCCTGTTTCTCACAGACTCATTTCTCCTTGACAGTCAGTGAATTCGGGTTTGGGGGCTGACAACATTATGACCAGAGGAGCATGTGTCAGATACCTGGCAACCAGCAAAATCCGGCATTTGCAGGTAAAATGTCACAAGGAGCAAAGCCCCATCATACAAACTAGAACAATTCAAGGAAACGTATTCTAGCAGCTAGCGAACGCCGCTATGGAGGAACCAGCGCTGTTGGGACAGAGCTGTAAACTGCACTGGGGGTCCAGATGGGCATTTAGCTAGCACGCCACTCAATCTATTCCCCCACATTTCGCCATTCATCATATACACCAGCCATCGCCATTTATCACCTCCGAAAGGCTGAATCACGACGGAGGCGTAACTCAGGAGCACGAGGCCAGGCTAATTGTGTTACAGGCGATTACCCACGATGCACTCCCAGGCACAGCTGTGCCTCGGCGCATTTGCGTTTTAATTTAGAACCGTGTCTCTCTGACGGATGGCTCACATCGGCCTATGGGTGGGCCTAGGGGCCGCATGAGAACGCGGTCTCCCCTCCCTCCTTCCCATAGCACGGGGCTCCCTGAATCACCACGGTGGATAAGAGACACAAGGTATTCATCATTTCGCTCTGCGTCTTGCATGCTATGCGATAGGGGTGTGGGGTGATCGCAGCACATCTAGGCCACGTTCGGATTCTCCACATACTTTACGAAGAGCATGACGTGCAGAACACCAGCGCACACACGCAGCGCGCACCCAGAGGTCTCTAGTCAGAAGAGAGGCAGCAAATTAGCACGTTTCTGCGCTGATGCCTTTACAGTGGGGAGAGAAGGAGGGATGCCGTGCGTCTCTTCCATGTTTGTTTTCAATTCAAACATGACAAATAGAAATGGAGACAGAAATTAAGTGAAAAATGGAAGACAAACAACAAAAAACAAAACAAAAAATCAAAGAGGAAGGACAAACTTTGATCTCCGCACGGGAAGTTCCCTAGCAAGCGGGTGGAAGACGACCGCAACAGCTGCGGTCATCCAGAAGTTACAGCCCTGTCTGGACGGAGGGGGATGCGTGCCTCTGTGTGTGTGTGTGTGTGTGTGTGTGTGTGTGTGTAGGCACGTGTGCATGTGTGTGTGTGTGCACGTGTGTGTGTCTGTGGGTGCATGCATTTATTTACCATGTATGAATGCACTTTTTGTAAGTCGCTCTGGATAAGAGCGTCTGCTAAATGCCTAAAATGTAAAGAAATGCATGTGTACATGTGTGGGTGTTTGTGTGCGTGTATGTATGTGTGTGTGTGTGTGTGGGGGTGTTTGTGTGTGTGTGTGTGTATGTATGTGTGCGTGCGTGCGTGCGTGTGTGTGTGTGTATGTGTGTGAGTGTGTATGAATTGGGCTGTCATGAACATTACAGGCATCACAGCAGTGATGAAGGCAGGGGAGGTCCTCAGAGAGACCTCAGTGGTGTGTGTTTGAAGACAGGCCGCCGAGCCGCCCTCCACACAGACAGACAGGCAGAAATGGCACCGCCATGTGTGTGCCAGCTGCCTGGGCAACGGGGACCCACACGCCACCAAACAACCCGCCGTCTGCCTCTACAGTATGGACCACTGCACCGGGGAAAGAGACGAGAGTCAGGAGTCCCTGTCAGAACGTCCACACTCCACACTTTCCTTGTGTAAAGGCCTGGTTCCCCTTACGTCTGAACACGCTCTCGTTATTTCCCGAGCAGAAGAAAAAGACCAGCGCAGGAGCTGCTCTGAGTCTCTCCAGACAGAGACATGTTAGATCGCGCTTACGGCCACTTTGAAGCGATAGACCGACGACAGGGCACGTCCAAACGCAGCTGGGAAAGGGGAAAGAGAAGAGCTGACAGCTGTTTGTTTCCTCCGGACTTAAGAGGAAACAAATGGCAGTCTGTGCGGAGAAGCGTCTCAGGCGAGGGCCGTGCGGCCGAAGACGGGCCAAGATCACATCTGGACCTCATCCCCAGTAGAACGAACCAGCAGAACTGATCTCAGATCAGTCTCTGGAGCAAATCTGGGTCACATCTGGACCTCATCCTCAGTAGATCAAACCAGCATAAACTGATCTCAGATCAGTCTCTGGAGCAAACGTGGGTCACATCTGGACCTCTTCACCAGTGGAACAACCCAGCATAAACTGATCTCAGATCAGTCTCTGGAGCAAACGTGGGTCACATCTGGACCTCATCACCAGTGGAACAACCCAGCATAAACTGATCTCAGATCAGTCTCTGGAGCCATTCTACCTCAGAAGCAAATGCACCTCTTATCTCTGGCCTGGTTCTGCATGGTTTCAGTCCTGGAGCCCAACCCAGTGTTCAGACTATGGGCTCCAACGTGCTTCCGTCATTATTTATTTTACTTATTTGCTTGCTTATTAAGTTAGTTTGTTTTACATTGGGGAAAGTACAACAGATACATATTTTTAGGAACATTCAGAGGAGACGTCTGATTGTTTGCTTCTATTTTGTCCCAACTCCCACGGTGTCAAGCGTTCAAATGAGTCAGAAGTTTCTAAATTAATCCCTGACTCAGAGGTGACCCGCTGTGCGGACAGTGAGCAGACTGGAGAGAATGCACCCATGTTTGAATTAGCCGCAGAGAACCGATAAGGTCACCATAACAGACTGCAGCGTCAGACAAACCGCACCTCCCAATGCGACTGGCGCAACAGCAACGTCTAGTATCCTAGCCAGCGAGACAAAGGGAAGGAGCATGAATTCTGGTGCATGCTGGGAAAAGAGTGTAGTTCAGGGGTGGGAGCCTTATGAAGTGGACCCTGAGCTTCATGGTACAGTACCTTTCTCCTTCTCTCTCTCACTGCCCTGTATCTCGCCCACACCGGCGCCTTCTTGGTGACACCATTGACAGCTTTATTGCCTGCAAACACTCCAAACTTCTTGTGTCCACAAAGTGATCCAGGATCAGCTGAATGGACCCTGCTCCTCCCCAGAAAGTAAAACAGCTGATACTGAAATTAGAACTAATTCAGGGTCAGCAGTTCCATCACAGAGCCTATCACCCCCACCAGATCTAAACAGCTCCATTGGTAGATTGTCTTTAGACAGCTACCAATCACCTTCCAGGATTCTGTGGATACCATGCCACTTATGTGTTTCATTGACAGCTGTCGCCAAATAAAACCATAATAACCAGAAATTTTTCAAGAAAATAGTACGTTCAGATGCAATTGCGGAGGTGGTGACCATGACCAAAACACTCCCTTTAATGGTCCTGTCCTTTCCTTTACTTGTTTACTGCATTTCAAAGCCTTCCACAAAACACTTTCATTTTCAAAAAGTGTGTCTGGAGATCATCGTGGACAGAGCTCAGGTGCCCACAGAATTGACTGACTGACTATTACACGACTATTAGAAGAAAGGTCACAACCCTGCGCCAGGCCAGGACGCCTGTGTGTACCATAATCAAGCACACTGTGACACATGTGCTGGGAAATGACTAAGACTAGCACTGTGCTAGCGTTAGCTGTGTATTCAAGTGGAGCTGGGTACAGCTGTGCTTTACACAGCCAAAGAAAACGCCTTGGAACATTATCTGGTAAATCAGTTTCACATAACCCGTTAGAACGCTGCCCGGCCATTTGTTATTTTTCTAACACGGTCTGTTCAACGTCTCTGCGTCAGCCTTCAGCAAAAAGCTGCGAGACGGCTGCAAGAGCAAGAGTTTTTTGTGTCAGGTGAGGGGGTGTAATATCACAGGCATACATAAACACAGACGTGTTCCGCCTCTTGTGTACGGGCATGGTATATGAGCAGTTGCCCTTATATGGTAATGTTTAAAAACGCGTCACATGTTAAAATAATTGTGGCGGAGTGCGGCCATTGTTCTGCGGATTCTTGTCTTCCACGCGCGGGCACTGCGCTGGTCGAAAGACACAAAGCAGAGAGGGAATGACGGGAGATAATTTTTCTGCTACAGCAGCCTCGTTCGCACGCGTCCCCACTTCATCGCGGTCCTGTTTAGTCTAGACCCAACGCTCCATCCCTCTCAAGTTGTCCTCCGTGTGACAGACATGACCTTTGACCTCTGCTGTGGGACTGTGGGCAGGGTCTGGCACTACCCCCACTTTCTATAGTCACATCGCTGAAAGCAAAGCCCTGTCTGCTCTCACACAGAGAGGAGGGACAGCAGGACAGGCTCCCCTGTGAATGAAAGGGACAAGGCTGTGATCTCCCACATGATGAGAGAGAAAAAAGAAAGAAAGACATAGAGGCAAGGGAAGGGAGAAGAGCTCCATCTGTCACAGAGAAACAGGGAGAGTGTGAGTGACAGGAGAGATGAGGATGAGTGTGTGAGAGAGGCCTGCTGGATGTGAACACGTGATCAAGGTATCCTAGTCTGGGAGAAGTCTGCTGGATGTGAATATGTGATGAAGGTATACTACAGTGAGAGGGGTCTGCTGGCTCTGAACATGTGATCAAGGTGTACTAGTCTGGGAGAGGCCTGCTGGCTCTGAACATGTGATCAGGGTGTACTAGCGGGAGAGAGGCCTGCTGGCTCTGAACATGTGATCAGGGTGCACTAGCGGGAGAGAGGCCTGCTGGCTCTGAACATGTGATCAGGGTGCACTAGCGGGAGAGAGGCCTGCTGGCTCTGACCATGTGATCAGGTGCACTCGGGAGAGAGGTGGCTCTGAACTGATCAGGGTGAGCGGAGAGGCCTGCTGGCTCTGAACATGTGATCAGGGTGCACTAGCGGGAGAGAGGCCTGCTGGCTCTGAACATGTGATCAAGGTGTACTAGTCTGAGAGAGGCCTGCTGGATCTGAACATGTGATAAAAGCACACTAGCGTGAGAGAGGCCTGCTGGCTCTCCAGGCCCTGCGTGTAGTGTTCGTTCCCCTGACAGAGGCCCGCCCGCCCCGTCTCCTAAAAGCCTGGTCCCCTGTCCGGACCCAAACTTGTGGTCTCGGCTACATCTGGGGCCACATCTGTTCTGCGAGCTTGGCCCCTGGGACTATAAACAAACACAAATTACACACAGGGGGAAATAAAACAACATGCACACAACACTCTGAGAGGGAGGACGGCAGCGGGGGGAAGGGGGGCAGTGGGCAGGAGGAGATTAAAGGAGGTGGGGGGAGGGGCCCCGATCTGGTCGGAAAGAGTGACCAACGAGGGGGAAGCACGGCATTGATTTGATTTGTGGAAACAATATTTATACATGGCCTAAAAATAAACAAAGGGGGGAGGGAGGTGGGGGGTGGGGGGTTCGGGGGTGGATGAGGAGGCCCCGGCGAGGTAATTGCGACAGTCCGGAGAGAGGGAACCGCAGCGGGGGTTTCCAATGACAGCGCCGAGCCAATCGCCCAGCCACCGTCAGATCCCTCAAAAGCGTCCGTCGTCTAGGAACCGCACGTGAGGGTACTCAGTGTGCCTCGATGTTTGTTCAGTGGCGGGAGACGGGTTCGACTCAGTCTGCCCCCGCCACTGGTGTCCTTTACATGATGAATTCCCTTCTCAAAATACAAACCACATAGTTTCTGACGGCCTGCTGGGTTTCTGACTGCCTCACTCAGGTCACAGATTGAAATACGGCCTGCGGTGAGTTTTCCCAATCTGGACACCCTAACCACCCATTGCAGTTTCCTGCAATGAAACATCGTACATGCAATGTGCATTTTAACAAACACAGCATTAAAAGTCTAACAAAATGTGGGCACAAAACCCAACAGCTCCAACCCAGACCACTAAAAACCTTTTTTATATTCAGGGAAAAACTCTATGCAAGCGAAGAAAAAAAACTGAAAACCAAATAAAGAGCCGGGTGACAAGCCCATGTTAACATCAGTGAATGAGGCGGAAGGTCGAGAGGTGTGCTCCTGTGAACCTTAGAAAGCACAAGAAACAGAAAGATGGACCATGTTAGATCCAGGAGGAAGCAGGAAACCACAGCAAATCCCAATAACAATTTTGGCACTTCATTAATAATACTGGACATGCCGACAAGATGGTTTAATACAGAGGTGTCCAATCTTATCTGAGAAGGGCCGGTTTGGGTGCAGGATTTTGTCCTAGCTCTGCACTACAAAGCCTGATTCAACTGAATCAGGTGTTTTAGTGCTGGGCTAGAACAAAAATGTGCACCTGCACCAGCCCTTCTTGGATTAGATTAGACACCCCTGGTTTAACATGTTTGTGATGATAGTTGACTAAGCCAGTGGTTCCCAACACTCTCCTGACTAACCCACAGTCAGTCAACGTATTTGTTCAATTCCACCACCAGTGCACCTGATTCAACTAGTTAACTATGTAATGAGTGTTGATTTGTTGAGTCAGATGTGCTGGTGGTGGAATTGAACAAATACATGGATGGGTTGGGGGTTCTCGAGGAGAGGATTGGGGCCCAATGGACTATGCCAACAGTGGATTCTAACACTTCCTGTTTACTGTCTCTGTGAGTGACCCTTTCCGTGGCTCTTCTAAGCCAACTGAATGCACTCAGGCGCATTGTTGTGCAGGTCACTCAGGAACATTGCCCCAGACCTTACAGAGACAGTCACAGAGACGAGGCTGGGCTATTCTTCACCTGAACTGGGGTCAGTATGGCAAAATAAGCTTCTGCAGATCATTTATATAAATATCTAACATGCAGAGCCTCCACGGCAAGCCTGAGACAGGCCCAGAGGAGCGACTGAAGCCAGAAAAGGCGTCCATGAAATGCATACATCATTCAGAGGAGTAGAACCAAAAAGGATCAAACTTTATATTCAACAGAAATGTTTTTGTTATTCCACGGTAGCCGACTGGAAGCAAGTGCTCTCTAACTGTTACGCACAATGCGGCAAAAGTTGAGTCGTTTTAAAAGGGTTAGGGTTGATTTGAGGTTTGAAGAGACTTTGGGTTGGGGCCAGGATTAATGGTTTGATTAAGAGTGAGGGGCAGGGTTGGGGCCGGGTTGAGGTTTGGGGCTGGGGTGAAGATCGGGGCGTGGGTTAGCGTTCTTCAGTCATATTGTCATTACCGCAACTTCATTCCACGAATTGCTTTGTAACAATATAAACAAGTACCAGATACAATGTAATGACACAAGAAGTATCTCCTTTATAGAGTCACCCCAAAAAGTCTTTGGTGGACTCTAACGACTGTTTCATTTGTCTCTTGCTTCGCCTTTTGTGTCAGGAGCAAGTTCATGAATACCTCTCTGTTCTCCAAGGTGCCTCCTCCAGCCATGATCAACTGCATTCTTAATTGCAACTGCTTCTTTGCTACTTGAAATGAAGGTTTGCAGGCCAGCTCAAGCCTGGTCTTTTTTACAATTCTGTCTCAGGAATGGTAACTATATCTCCCTTCATCCCTGTTTTCAGCATCTTTGTTCTCTCTGCACCAGTTGATACAGAATTTACTCCCAATTATGCATTATGCTGACATTTGGCCGTTATGAAAACAAATATACCACATAAAATAAAATAAATGTTTTAAAAAGATGTTTGCTAAACCCGTGTCTCTGAAAATGATTAAAGGAAGTTCACCAGAAATATGAATGACCTCATGTGAGATTCACGACGACCCTTTTCGGAATGTATTTTTTGTATTTTTGGAACATCCTGATTGAAAACAGGGAGCGTTCCGGACAGCGCTCTTGCGCAAAAAAACTCCCAACCTCGAGAAATTCCAGGGAGAGCAGCATGTCGGAAACAGCCCTGGTCCCCCCCTGTAAAACACTGCATTCCGCAAATGTTTGTCCGCGAGGGCTATGACATCAGAACGATGCGGTTGGAGCGCGTGTAATGGCTTCGCTCTCGGACCTGTTTCGCCAATTTCGGTCCTCGCAGCATCTCGCTCCTCGCAAAGCGCGTCCATTAAACGGAGGGCCTGATTCAAGCAGCATGTGGAGGGAGACCGCAGCGACGCAGCAATACTCCCACTGCGTGGGTGAGAGGCTCCATTGTTGAAGCGCATTCTTGAGTGAGAGAGAACAGAGCAGGGATGAGTCAAGCGAAAGGCATCGAACTGCTTCCACAGCAAATAAACAACGACGTCGCGCCAAGACGCTACAGCTAGCGGCGACGTACGAGTCTTCCTCTTACTGACACCCCGGGGTTTTTTATTTTTTTACCCATGTCAAAATGGAGGCATCCGCAGGGGCCCAGTCCAGGGGAAGTATGGTGTTGTACATGTGATACGAGAATCCAGCTTTGCCCAGTGTCCCACAGCTGTAACTCATTCCCCATCAATCAAGGATATGCTGGAACACTGCACCCTCCTGCCCCCACCAAAGGGGTGAGCCCAAAGTGTTTAAATCTGCACCTCCACACACTAATCTGGCACCATGTCTCCCAGCTCCCCCAAGCGCCCCCCCGCCACCACCTCCAATGACCTCAGGCACCCACAAGACCACCCCCATCCCCACATCACCTGCTCTGCCTAGTCAGGACAACACACACCAAAAAGCACCCCTGTGCTAAGCCCCTCCAACCCGGTCTCATCTTTAAGGTACCGCCCCCTCCCCCTCCCATCCTCACCCCTCCAGCACCCCCACATTCTCCAACAGAGGGCAGTAATACGATAGGCAGGCTTGCAGCTCTCCTCAGGTGTCCGTTTTGAACGCTGTGAACACTGACAGGTGCCTGATCTGCTAACCTCATCATCTCAGCGGGACACGCGATCTGAAGTTAGCCTAAAGTGCGGCGCGCCTCCCCCCCCCCCACCCCCAAAGGGATCGACGGGAAGGAACAAGCGCCGGCCCATCGTAATCCTGAAATACAGCAGGAACTGAAGCCCTGTCCGCCCCATGCGCCATAAGCACAACGACAGGCAGGGATGGGAAGAGGATACATCCACAGAGTCGCTGTGTACACATTTCAACAAAGGCTCTCGGGCAAGGCTACAGGGTAAGGGAAGCTACAGAGGACCGCGCGTGGCCCATCCTGGCCGTCTCTGCGTTCTCACCGCACCGTGACTTTTAAGAGATGGCATTTAGAAAATGATTCGGCTGCCTGTGGGCGAGACCGAACATCTGCTCCGGGACGGGTAATTCTGGAGAGGAAAAGGGCCCCGGCTTCAGGGCCGCGGTTGGCCACTGCAGACGAGGTTTATGCGCAAAGGTCACGCTGGTTTCGTGCATTAGCGCTAATGCCCAGGGGGGATCGAGAGCAGTCATTACGCTGCAGTCGCTAAACCGCCGTGCCTGACGGGCCCGGCGTCAGATTCCTTCGATTAACCTTAACACGTACGCAGGCATACCGTAACGCACAGCAGGTGGGTGGGAGCCCGAGCAGTTATTACCCCCATTATTGAGGCTTTATTTCATTAGGGACGCATTAATCCAACACATGTGTGCCTGATCCCGTTCTACAAAAAGGGGGGTGAGGGATCCACAGAATGGATTTTGTGACCCCATGTCCAATACACGGTCAGTGAGGAGACAAGGAGGAGAAGAGGAGGTTTTTTGTTTCCCCATGTCCCATCAGGAGAGGTGGAGTACTGGACCTAGGTCTCGTTAGCAGAAAAAGGTTTTAAATCCCTGTGTGATTTCCCAGTAAAATACAGGTTATATTATCTACAATAAAAGTTATATAAAAGGTGCCCCAGTGCCCCACTAGCGGACAGTGAGGAGTCGAGGAGCAGGAGAGAAGGTAGCTTTGGTGTTGCCCCGGTCCCATTAACGGTCATTGAGGATAAGAGGAGCAGAAGAAGAGGAGGTTTTGGTGTCCTGGTGTTCCATTAGCAGTCAGTAAGCACATGAGGAGCAGGAGGGAAGGTAGCTTTGGTGTTGCCCCGGTCCCATTAACAGTCATTGAGGATAAGAGGAGCAGAAGAAGAGGAGGTTTTGGTGTCCTGGTGTTCCATTAGCAGTCAGTAAGCACATGAGGAGCAGGAGGGAAAGCTTTGGTGTTGCCCCGGTCCCATTAACAGTCATTGAGGATAAGAGGAGCAGAAGAGGAGGTTTTGGTGTCCCGGTGTTCCATTAGCAGTCAGTAAGCACATGAGGAGGAGCAGGAGGAGGCGATGGAGAGGTGTGAGGCTGTGTGCGCTCCGGATGGGGCCGTCGGGAGCTGCGCAGGCAGGGAGCGGGGTTTTCTATTTCAGGGCAGGCGTATTTGGTGGGTCACTCCCTCCCAGCCCACTCCCAGTCCCAGCTGCCGGATGGGCCACGCGAACACCGCCGCCTCTGGCACCCGGCTCCTCCATTTCGTCATACACAGAGGGCACCGGAGTAAGCCTACTTCCTTAAATAGTGCCCTCGGCTCGGCCAACACACAACACGCCCAGGAAACCGGCACGCAGGAACACTGAGTGGGCAGTGCAGCTTCTGACATCTACCCGTGCTATTACACTGTAAGAACTATGTAATTGCATGTGACTGCTGTACAACTGCCATGCAGTTTCTCATTGTTACATTAAGTTGTGTAATTACATAAAACGGTTAGATTTGTAGGTAGTGTTAGGGCTGACTTGCGGCGAGTGGTAAGGTTGATGTGGTTTAGATTTAACGTTGGGTTGTGGTTCGGATTCAGGGTTGATTTGTGGTTACGATTTAGGGCTGGGGTACCGTCGACGGTTTGACTGAGGGGTGAGAGAGGGGTTAAGCTGAGGATGGAGTTCGAGCCAGGATGAGAGTGTTTTCAGATAACCTGTGTATTTATGCAGCCCGCACGGCTCTGCTCCACATTAGTTTGTGACAAATTCCCTTTTAAGGATGACAACGTTTTCTATTCTATTTCTATCCTTTTGTGGTTGTTACGCAACAATGTGTCCCTACAAGCTTACAATTTATAATCAAATACTTACAATTTTGGTTACAGAGCTGTCACACTGCTATAATGTGAACTTTAATGCATTACCCAACCTCCTCGCTGATTTTCGGTATTTCCATCCGCCGTAACCTCGCCCTGCTATTACGTATATGGGTTTTGGCCATCACTGCGAGCAGCAGGCTTGGAGTGCTGTGCCTTTATAATACTGGAGAGAGCTGTATCCTGTTGTGTAAACGGGGCTCTTTGTTGTGCAAATGGCCCAGCTACAAAAATGGACATGTTGGTCTCTTTCCACAACAGTGAAAATTCTAAAGACTACTCTTCCACAGTATATAATATATAAGTTTATAATACTACAAACCGTTTCACAAAACAAATTCTCCCACTAAGTCCAACCTAGGGATGCTGGTTCCTAGAGGAGTGGCGTTTGGAAAGAAATCCATTCCTCACAGAGCTGCTCAGGCCATGATTGACGTCTTTCATGAGAACCTATGCAGAGAAGCTCCCGTGTAGCTTCAAACCAAACTTTCCGGATTCCACGCAATATGTCACGACGGTTCGCGTGGCATAAAATCAACCCACTGCCTCAGTTTCCAGAGAATTCTACCAAAAAGTGTGATGTTACGTGTCAGAGGCAACTTTACATTCAATAACATACAGCTGATAAGCTGAAAGCCTACAGCTTTGGGCTGCAGTGTATGCACATGGTTTTTTTTTTCCAGCGCGTTCACTAATATAATATATACATATATACACCATTTAGCAGACGCTTTTATCCAAAGCGACTTACAGTAGTGAATGCATACATTTTCAGTATATGTGGCCCCAGTGGGGATTGAACCCACAACCTAAGCGTTGCCAACGCTGTGCTCTACCAACTGAGCCACAGAGAACCACTAGCCTGTGAATGGGTGCTCGGTGGCCCACTGCAGTGTGCTCAGTGCGTTGATGAGCTCATGCGTTCGGTGTGTGGAGGGGGCCGCCGTTTATGTGTGGACACGCACTTCCCCATCACTCGAGTGTTGGACCGCTGCTGTGCAATTATGGAAGCGCTCTGCAGCTACAGATGTTTGCACGGGCGGAGCGGCGGGGCCTCGTGTCCTTGGAGGTTATATTTGGCCGGGCTCTGGAAATAACACATCGGCCGCCGAGGGCCCAGGCGGGTCCTCCCGCGAGGCCGTAATTACACTGGGTCACTCTCGGAATTCAGCAGTGTGTTTTTATGAGAGGAGAGCAATGAGCCCGCGACCCCTTCCTTTCCACGTGAGAGACAGAGGTAGAGGGAGAGAGTGTGTGAGAGAGAGAGAAAGAGAGGGAGAGAGAGAGAGTGTGTGAGAGAGAGAGAGGGAGAAAGAGAGGAAGTGACGGAGAGATGGAGAGAGAGAGAAAGAGGGAAAGTGAGAGAGAGTGAGAGAGGGAGAGAAAGAGAGAGAGAGAGTGAGTGAGTGAGTGAGTGAGAGAGAGAGAGAGAGAGAGAGAGAGAGAGAGAGAGAGTGAGAGGACAGTGTGCGGAGAGAGAGAGAATGAGTGTGAGAGAGAGAGAGAGAGAGAGAGAGAGAGAGAGAGAGAGAGAGAGAGAGTGAAGAGTGTGAGAGAGAGAGAGAGATAGGGAGAGAAAGAGATAGGTAGAGAAAGAGAGAGAGAGAGAGGGAGAGGGAGAGAGGGAGAGGGAGAGGGGGACACCACATTCATTCTTCATGGTGGCAGCAGCTTGGAGCTCCAGGGACAGAGATTTTCATCACCGATTGCAGAGCCGAGCTACGGCTCTCTGCGAGACAAGCCTCATCCTCTGCTCCGGATTCAAACCTCTGTCTCTACCAGACCCAACCCTTCGTCCTGTGAAAATCTGGCTGCTGGACTGTCTTAAAGCAGTGAAGTAAAGAGATGCACCATGGGATACACCACTAATGGATTGTATTACACCACGGCTTGGTTAAATACTCGATTGGACATGTCATCCGGTTCTCAGGATATAACATTATTCACATGTAAAAATATCAGTGCACCCGCCACTGAACTTAACATTAGGCTCCAGACAATGAAAACACCCTTAATTCAATGGAAGTAGTCCGGTTGTCAATCAGCAACACCATAATGCCACTAATTTAGGACGTACCTCATGAAATGTTAAATTATGCATTTCTTACATAATTCACAGATTGTGTATTAATTCCTTTGGCAAGCAGCCGTGGCATCACCAGGCTAATGTACTGTGGACGAGTTGATTGCTGAAAATAACAGCAGCTCAGGGTGATAACACCCCTACACATCAGCCTGTCTTCGTGTTATTTTCAATAATCGACTTGTCTGAAGTACATTATCCCTTACTTTTCACTTGGGAAATATTCAAGAATCACCTCAGTCATATATTTAATTGAATTGCTTCAATCGTGCTCTTCTGTAGGATAGTGATATCACCTTCTTTCATAAATCAGAGGGAATGTGAGAGGCACTTTTGCTGTGCTTAGCCATCTCAGTCTGGCATTCTGAAAGCACTGCATTTAAAACAGTCAAAATCACACGCTGTGACACTGTAGGTCTGCAAAATAAGGCAAAGGAATTACACACACAGATCTCAGCCTCTCAGACACAGGGAAGCCATCATGCGCATGTAGGTGAAGCACGGAGTGGTCCAACACAGTGGTCACAGTAGGATCACATGTCACCATCCTTAAATGGGGACACATTTTGGACGCCGGAAGGCCAACGCCCATTTTGACAGCTAGCTGGTGAAGATGGTGGAACATACAGACACAGCCTGTATTAGGAATTCTGGAAAGATCCGGGGGCGAAAGTAAGACAGACTAACATGCAGTCACTCCACTGTGTTTGGCCCAGGAAACCAGGACCACCGTGGATGCGCAACACAGCACAGCATGCAGGTCCATGCTGATTAAAAGACCCCTCACTGTGATATAAACTCCAACAGAGTTTATAACAATAGAGTCCTCGCTTCAACAGAAGGTTCTAGACTCTCCTCGCTACCTGATAATCTATGTCATTCCAGCAAATGCAGATGGGGAAAAGCTAAGAAAATAAATATCTGCTCGCTTAAATCACTCCCGGCCTTCGGTGAAACTCAAAAATTGCTGTGTTGTAATATCATAATCGCCACAACGATTATTTTGACATCAGGTAAAGCATTTTCCATTTGCTGACAGTGGCCCACACCATGTAAATATCCATCACTCAACATGTGAGGAAGCGCTTCTGAAAATGTCATTTGAGGGGAGCTCTTGCCCAAGTTTGCCAAAGACAGCCCCTTTATGTTTTTTAAATGCTCCCTATCCTGTATTGAAGCTGGGCAGAATTTGCTGTGCTCACAACTTTTCACATTCTTTTAAGTTTGTCAGGATTCGTTTCCAGTGTCCACTGCTCTCTCCAGGATCAAAAACGTTCCAGCGGAGGAAGTAAGAATCACGGTTCTTATCTGAAGAGGACCAAGAAGGTGCAGGGCTTTTTTCTTCAGTAGTGTGCATGTCGGGGTTCATTAAACAAATTCGTATTTTAGGCCAACAGCATGTAAACCACAGCTGATTAGAAGATGTGATTTCTAAGCAAAATATTTATTGTGATGGTAAAGAAATATTCATTCCTACCCGAGTTATGATGTCCTTGCCAAGTTTACATGAAATGCAACGCTAAAAAGTGCCTAAATGTATAGATAGGCATAAAAGTATTTTGTGATGATCCAGAAGCATAAGAGATGTGCCCTAAAGCAAGGCTCCCCACATCAGCAGAAGAAGCAGTGGAAATACAGGAAATAAAGTTACCTTCAACAGCCAGACACAATTGCTGCCATAGAGGAGGTAGTCAGCCAGCGAGGCGGGGGACATGATTGGCCAAACAGATTGAGACCGAATCCAGCAGCCAATTATCTCCCAGAGCATTCGGAAGCTAATGAGCGAGGGCATGCAAGGGCACGGGCTCTTGGCTTTGGGTGTCCCATCCCCAGGAAGACCTGGTTCGTTCCCACCCTCCGGAATGCCTTTTGGAAACCCGCGGGACGTACGTGACGCACGCACGTCATTTATCAAAATCGTATAAACCGTGGCTCGAGGATCGCTCACCCCCCTGCCAGCCGCTGAGTGATTGATTCTCTCCTAACAAGACCTGGAGGGCATTCAAAGACGAGCGCATGTTATTTTTCTTTAATAGGCTCTTCTTTTCCCCAACCCTGTTTGCAATTACTCTCACTGGTCCCATTACCGGCGGGGGCATCATTACCCAAAAATGCCTAATAGGGCCCAATGACAGAGCTGTGGTTGCAGAGAGGGGAGTTCTGACTCAGTGGATGGGCTATGGGCTCCCTCTTCACCAGAGCCACAATCTGTTACTATCAGAGCTCAGGTTTATCATCAAGTTCCTGCAAAATCAATGGTGAAATGGGGGAAACAAAAACAAACGGGGGGAGCAGGGCGGGTGGGAACCTGCTGGTGGCCCCCCGTTTGTTTTGGTTTCCGTGTGCCCCCTGAACACAACGGCTCGGTTTTCGGAGGCCGCATTTTTACATCGGTACGTCGCGATTTTTTTCTTCCAGGGCCGTCACTGGCTCTTTCGGACTCATTACATTCTTCTCCAGCGCTAAACTGCACTGTCAAAACACAGGAGCGGGCACCCGATTTAGCGGACGCTCGCGTTAATGACGCCGGTTCTGAATGGGGGTCTGTGTTGACTCTGAAACACGGCCTGCCTCCTGAGAGCGTTCCGCTAGTCACCGATACTTATCTAAACAGATCTCGGCCTAATTAACTCACCTCGGTAACAGTAGACGAGGTCTGGGGAAGTCTACTGTCTATGACTACTGTAAAGATATACGCAACGGGGGCAGCGTTTATCCCAACTGCCCGTGTTCGGTTCAGCAGGGCAAGCGGCTTCAGTGGCCTTGCGGTTTTGAGTGTTGGCCCCGACATCAACAGGTTGCGGGTTCAGAGCCCGAGTCAAGATCTCGGCTTCCACAGGCCACACAAATTGCTCTGTGATAGGACCCCTCGGGTTACCAGGCATCCGCGATGATCGGTAATTGTTGTACATTTCCATTTGATGACATTTTCTTGTTCAGGTTTCAATGAAAACTGAGCTGCGGAGAGGAAACCGCTGTAACATATGCAATCCATGCGATGACACGGCTCTAAAACAGTGTGGAAGTAGGATCCGTACAGGGACATGGTGAGACTCTGCATCCCCTCTACCCTCTGAGGTTCACCCGTGAAGTCTTTCCAGAGGCGACCCCAAAAGGCAAATTAAACTCAGCGTGACCGCAGCGTAGCACCCCCACATTCCCGCGCTGAAAGATCACTGCGAGTGTGTTTGCATCTCCCCCTGATTTACCGCCATTTCCTCCTCATTTCCCCTTCTCGTGTCATACATTGTAAAATACACTTCATTTCCATGAACCTGTGAAACTTTTATTCCATTTAATCGTCCGTTATGATCACAGAAAGCCCTGTTTTTATGAGCAGGTCCAGTGGTCTGAGCTGTTGAACCACCTGGCGGACCTTAGAGGATGAGGGGTTGTGCATATTTCCGCTGACCCCCCATTATGGCTCTGTGCGCGCCACTAAAACCGGCCCTGATGCCACAAGGGAGAAGAATGGAGGTTCCCCCAACTATGCTGTGACTCACAGAACTCAACCCATAGCATTCCTCCCCTGAGCAAAATAAGAGGGGAGCTATACTCACATCTCAGGTATTTTAATAATTTATGATAAGCAAGAGCAGATGGTTTATGTGCACACTTTAGGATACGCTATTTTTAGCAGATGGAACAGAAAGAAATATCTAACGTGTTTGTTATCTTCTGGTCTGGGTTGTTTTTGGTTACCCACAAAACAAACAGGAGTGATTCCAGCAATCTCAGTGAAGCCATGCAAATTCGCACCCAGCTACAGAATAATAAATAGGCTCGGCTGACACCTAGGTTTCGAGGTTCACTGTGTTCATTTCAGAACCGTCCAAAAGCGGATCGTTACCATATTTTCACAGACACAAATTAGCCCTAGATTAGGTACTAAACGTGGATGATGTGATTTAACAAATACTGAATGTGATTTAGCGGTAGGACAGGGCCAATTGGGAGCCGTTAAATACCCCACGCATTTCCCAATTATTTTGGCACTTAAACGGCTCCTGTCTAAAAGCACACACTTATCTGCATGGGTTTAAAGCAGAGGTGTTCAGAGCAGAGAGCAGAGAAAAACGTGTGGGTAATTCATAACCGAAAGAGCGGGTATTGTGAAAAACGAGAGGCTGTGCAGCGAACGCCGCGCTGAAACGGTGAATGTAGAGCTCTGTCTTCTTTGGCTCGGGCGCTTGTGTTGGTTGGACGGAGGACGAGGTTTCTACAGTGAGCCTGGGCCTCCCAGATGGATAACACCATAAATTCCTCTCCTCCATAGTGTCCCCCCCCCCCCACCACCCCAACCCTGCCTCACTGTGGAGTTTATAGTGCCCAACATGAAGACCCTCAAACCCACCCAGGTGTGGGAGGGGTGTGTGTGTATGGGTGTTTGTGTGCACATGTGTGTGTATGGGTGTGTGTGTGTCTGTTTGTGTGTGTGTGTGTGTGTGTGTGTGTGTGCCAATGCATACATCCACATGTATGTGTGTGAAGTGTGTGTGTGCATTTGCGCAGGCATGTGTTTGTGCATGTGTGTGTGCATGTGTGTGTTTGTGTGTAAGCACATATGCGTGTCCACAAGTGTGTGTGTGTGTTTGTGTGTGCATGCATGCATGTGCATGCATGCATGTGCCCGTGTGTAGTGTTCAGTGCCACACCTGGTCTCCTATGCAGTGAGTATGGAGCGGAGTAGTCTTGGGGGCGGTCGCTCTGGTCTCGCTCCCGGTGGGCTCAGAGGGCATTGCCTCAGGCAGCTGCAGGGCTTTGTGGGATGGCGGGGGGTGGCCGTTGGAGACACTGGCCAGCTGAGCAGCCGCATCCTGGACCTTCTTCTTCTCCTTCTTCAGCATGTTCACCAGCACACCTGAGGCAGCGGTGTTAAGGGACAGGTACCAGACGGAGGCTGGAGAAATCGAACCCTTTGGCATGCGTGGAGAGAAACCTGAGACGTTTCTAATCACACAAACCATCTACAGTGAATACTCAATGTTTGTGTTTAAGGTTGTCTTTAAACCCTGGTAGTTAAGAACATAAAAACATAAGAATGCATAATGACGAGAACGGACCGTTCAGCCCATCTAGGCTCGTCATGTCCTAATCTTGAATGGCCCAAGTGTTTCTCCCTCTGACCTGGTAAGCTGTTCCAGGCATTGAAAACTATCTGTGTAGGAATTTGCCTTTAACTAATTTCCACCTGTGCCCTCTTGTTCTGCTAACCAAACTTATCTTTAGAAAATCTTTGGTAGTTCACTTTGTTAATCCCTTGTAGGAATTTTAAAAGATTGGTTAAAATAAACTTTCTATTAGCAAGCTACCTTTGCAACAAATTGGCACCTCACCAAACATGGCTGACCTCAACATTTAGCACCTAATCAAATATGACGAGCCCGCCAAACATGCATTTCAGCACCTTATCAAACATGATGAGCCCGCCAAAGCCATTCAATTCAGCATCTTACTGAACCCAGCATCACCTTACCAAACATGACCACCTTGCAAAGCCAGCCATTTCAGTGCCTTACTGAACTAAACAGCACCTCAACAAACATGAACAACTCCATGAATTTCAGCACTTTTCCAAATGAAAAATAACCATTCCAAACATGATCAGCTCCCAAAGCCATGCATTTCCACACCTTACTGAACCCAGGAGTACATTACCAAACATGATCAGCTCCCAAAGCCATGCATTTCAGCACCTTACTGAACCCAGAAGTACATTACCAAACATGATCAGCTCCCAAAGCCATGCATTTCAGCACCTTATCAAACATGCCGAGCCCCCAAAGCCATGCATTTTAGCACCTTCCTGAATCAAAAAGAACCATAACAAACAAGACCAGCTCCCAAAGCCATGAATTTCAGCACCTTACTGAACCCATCAACCATCAGCAAATGACCCAAGCCTCAGGCTCTATCAAGGCGATCCCTAATAAAGATGGGAGCAAATTCACACAAGCAAATAGGAAGCAGCGGCGGTTTCCTCAGTATGTGCACGATTAGAGAGAGAGAGAAAAAACCTAAGCAAATGAGTACATTCTAGAGATTCTAGAGTTCAAAAGTATGTTTTAACTTGTTTTTTTTAAATGCAAAAAACCCCCAAAAAGGACCATAAAATATAATATTACAGATCTGACATGTAGTCTACCTCTGACATTGAAGCATAATGAGATGTGGTGGTCTGGTATGAATCAGAGGAGAAGAGAGGAGCCTCGGCGTCGAGAGTCGGAGCCAAGATTCCAGAACATCTTCCCCGTCTCCCGCACATGTCACCCAGCCGATTAAAACACTGCCCAGGTCCTGGGCCCCGTCCCGCATCCCGGACCCCCTGCACCCCCCCGTCCCCAAGGTGGGACATTATGCTCCTCACATGGGGCTCCGATGTTCGGCTGGGTCTGAGTTTATCCACGGCGCCCGTGTGGCCTGATCGAACGAACGTGGAGCTATCCTCAAACATGTCTCCGACCACTAATGTACAACAGGGATATATTTCCGCCGTCAGTTACGTTGCCAGGAAGAAAGGAAACAGAACTGGACTTGGCAAAGATCAAATCCATGAAAGAATGTAATCTTCCAGAGCTTAATAATACCCCAATGACAGGGGAAAAAATACAGTCCCCAGATTAAATCATGGAGGAGTTTTGAAGAAGTCCCCAAAAACTGCACAATGTGCAAAACTTTTCATGGTCTGCGTGATCTTTGGAGCCCCCCCCTCTCCATAGAGGTTAACAAAACACAAGCCAAGCAAATGATGAAACTGTAGAAATATGTGACACTCAAATGACCCGAACTGTTAAATAGGAGCCAATATTGTGTGTGTGTGTGTGTGTGTGTGTGTGTGTGTGTGTGTGTGTGTGTGTGTGTGTGTGTGTGTGACACATAGGTAACTGCCGAAATAAATGAAACGCGAGTAAATGAAGGTTCTCGCAGCTCTGTTATGGTGTGGAGTGCATATTCCTGGTCAAGTCCATTCAACCCCTTAGAGGACAAGGTAAACACCTATAAATACAAAGCCATTCTGAGTGATCACTTTCATCCTATGGTGAAGCATTTTTATCCTGATGGGAGTGGTCTCTTCGATGATGACAAATCCCCCTTCCACAGGGCATGAGTGGTCACTGAATGGTTTGATGAGCATTAAAACGATGTAAACCATACACCATGGCCATCTCAGTCACCAGATCTCAACCCAATTGAACACTTATGGGAGATTTGTAGCGGCGCCTGAGACAGCGTTTTCCACCACCATCACCAAAACACCAAATGATGGAATTTATTGTGGAAGAATGGTGTTTCATCCCTCCAATAGAGTTCCAGACACTTGTAGAATCAATGCCAAGGTGCAGTGAAGCTGTTCTGTTGGCTCGTGGTGGCCCAGCGCCCTATTAAGACACTTTATGTTGGTGTTTCTTTTATTTTGGAGGTTTTTGCTTGGTTTGGATAGAGGTGAACAGGGCTGGGCTCTCTTCCCACCTGCCTGTGTGCAATCAATCAATCAAAGCCTGCGCCCTTATAATCGGCCAATCATTGTCACAGATCTGACACTGTCTGGGCCTGACATATTTAACATCCAACTCCAAAAGAAACAGGGCCACTGTGACCTTTTTCCTACGGTCTTGGTGATGCCAGTGCAAACTCCATAATGTTCCCTGTCTACAGTGGTAAAAAAAAACATTCAATCAAAAGTAGCATAGTTCTCTCATACAGACTTGTTTTTGTATGTGTGTGAGGGAGTGTGTGCGTGTGTGTGTGTGTGTGTGTGTGTGTGGTGGTCGGAAAAAGCAGGAGCCCCATGTTTATAACGATCAAAACGCTTTGAATGACAAGTACTTAACTAAGTGGTATTTGTGTAGAAGCAGTCGGATTGTGTTCACAGTGTGATCTATGACAACCGCCAGAGACACTGGGCCAGGTTGTGCCAGCGGTCTTGCCAATGGCTGTGCCAGCTCGGCGGTCAGTGGCAAGCGTTCCCTATCCCCTCCCCTCTCCCTCACGCACTCCACTGACACGGCCTGGCACCGCACCCCTGCCCCTGTGCCATGGTTATTTCGCCCTCCTGCCGTTTGGTCGTCTCGGGGCATGACCACAATTCAGTAAACATGACCCCAATAACCGTGGCTGGTTCCAGAGAGTGGCTCTTTATTAGAAATACCTTCTCTTCCCCCCATCTTCCTCTTCTCATAACTTGGCTTTCAAAAAGACCTCAGAGAGAAACCTAAAACTGTGTCCTAAAAACGACATTTTCCCCTCTTCTGATCTGATATTATTTCTTTCTTTCTACATTTTCTTTCTATCTGCTGTGCATTTACAGGGCTCAAGGCGATCTAAACAACGGTCCAAAACGGTCACTTGGCAAAAAGGGTCACAAATACACGACGACACGTACAATTACTGGTACAATTACCAAAACAATCCCCAAGTCCCTGGGGGCCTTGACAACTGTTATGCAGAAGATGGCAGATGTTTGATTGGCTGAATCGAGACCAGGAGGTTCTCCTCAGGCTGCAGCCTGGAGAAATGAGACAGATGAGGGGAAACGGAACTTCCCCCTGCCCCCCGAGCCGGCCTGTTCTGGAACTGTGGCCACAGTTCCAGCAAACCGTAGCCTATGTCACACGCATTGCCACATTCTGTTAGCCACGGCCATTTAGCACCCACCAAAGGCAGAATGGGGCCTAACAATCGCAGTGGGTCCACACCTAAAGACTTCCCTGAAGTCCTGACTAGCTTTCGGAGCGTTGGGGGAAGTAAAAAAGCATGAGGCATGGTGTGAATGCAAGGGAAACGGTCCATCCCTAGTACCGGCAGCTTTGACCGCTGCGATGCGGAGTGGCGCGGTACGGAGTGTATTGTCGGAGAGGCACAGGCGCCAGTCAGTGAGGAGGGGATGTCTTTGATCCGGAGTTCCTGCACATTCAGCAGGAGCGCCATTGAGCTGACATCATGTCTTGGTGAACATGTGTGCGCGTTTACCGCTCCCCCCCGGCATTCACCAGCGCAGCCGAGCTAATCATGAAGAGCTGATCTTGAGAAATGACATTAAACAGCACAATAGCACAATAAATAATAAACAATAATAACTTTTAAAATTCAGGAACGCGATGTTGAAAATGATCACGCAATGGAACAGATAGACAAATGGCAAATTCGGAAGTGGCCGCATTCGTCAGAAGCTCAGAGAAGCTATAAATATTTGGAGGGAATCAAAATAATGCTTAATGAAAAAAAAAAAAGGATAGGATCATTTGTTTACAGGAGTTTTGTCAGCACGCCAGCGTAGAAAACAGATTGCGCAATTATGTCGTCTCGCTGCTTATCTCGTTCCTAGACTGATCCACTTGAGTTTGAAGCTCAACACCGTTTTGGCGTTTCGCTCTCTGGCCACTGGCTCTGGGTCTGCCGCGTGTCGGACCAGCTGCTCCTCAAAGCCGCCTCTTCCTCAAAGAGCAATAAAGACCCGTAAAACACTGGGCCCCGCTCACTCTCTAACGTGCTCTTCTCATAAAGTGCGGACACATGGTGCAGGAGATGGGGGGGAAAGGGGCAGGGGAGTTTGGTTAAGGATTACGGGGGCCAGGTGGGTGACAGTCTGAGACAGAGAGAACAGAGAACAGTATATCCTGCCCTGGGCTCCGAGCCCAGGGGATATGAGCAGGGATGGGAGTCTAAGCCACAGCAATACATTTGGGTTCATTACCGAGATAGAGGAGAATCTGCCCCTTTGCTATGTTTACATGCCAGCTAATACTTGTTTTATTAGAGAGAGCGTTAACTAATCCTCGAGATCTCCATCGCTTACATAAACACCGTACTGCAGATTACATGCGTGGCACATGGGACTATATACACATGATTTGTTACTAACTGGATCTGCCTCCTATTTGGATTATCGTCATTTGTCTGCATTTGTCTGCATTTGTGCGTGGCTATAGCTATAACACCGTTATAGCCCTGCTTCTATTTCTTTCTTTTATTTCTTCCCTCTATTTCTTTCTATTCCTCTCTTTTCTTTTTGCCTGTGTTTGTCTCCCATCGCGTTTCTCTCTACTTCCTTCTTCGAGGAGATCTGCGGAGGCGCCTCTCCTCCTCTGTCTAACAGGATCCAGGTGTGGAGCAGGCCCGAAGCGGCTCCTTCAGGACCGTAACGAGGTGGGGCATGCTGGCACCACTGAGTTTACAGGATACGATCTGCAAATACCAGTCCGGAGGTGGCAGAAAGGACACCCCACTAAGGGCGGAGAGGGTAATGAAACAGTAGCAGTGGCTGGAGCATGTGATCTGCTGTGTTCCAAACAAGGCCTTCCTGGTGACTGTTGCCACGGACAACCACAGGGTACAGGAGAGGGGGGAGTGGCTGATGATGTCACAATGGCGGGCGGGAGGTGGTATGGTTCTGACCTGAAGTGGCCCGTGGGTGTACAGTCTACAGAGAAGGACCACCAACCGTGAGTACGGGATCAGAGAGCTTTAAGCATGCATACCCTGGCGATTTATCCCCACACCTCGGTCACATGCTATTTCGCACGCGCACACGCACACGCACACACACACACACACAAAATTACAAGGTTCCCTATCCTGCTGTGTCGGCGTGGTTGGCTAACCATAGACAGAATTTAATCAGAATGTGTCTGGTAGATGAAAGCCTGGAGAACAATACACCCGGAGAGAGGAAAGAAAAACCCATATAGAGCGAATCCTTCAACACCTGTGTGGAAGTATCGCCGTCCATTCCAGGCCCTGTCTGTCCTCCGCACAGTTTGAGCTCGGGGAGGAATGCGTTCAGGCTGTCCAGGCCGCTCTGTGATCTACGCACGACTTCACACTCTCTCCCCGCTCCAACCGGGTTCTGCAGATACGAGCAGAGCCGTGACCCGCTCTCCCTGTCTCTACGCCGCGCTCGGAATCCCAGCCCGGTTCTGTTCCGTTCCCCCGGTGGTCCTGCGGGATCCGCTCTGTGGAGATCAGTTCCACCCTGGCCCTTTTTCCCAGGAAAATTCCCACCCAGGCACTTAGTGAGGAGCCCCAACGCAAAGCGTGACCCGGCAAGAGGCCAGAACTCCAGAAAGAACACTCCGGGTGTTTTAAAGTGCCATTCTCCCCCCCCAAAATACACTGATCACCACTTTACCTGATACGGAATTATCAATAGAGACATATCAACGAATGCTCCCTGAAAAGTCCTATTCACTTTCTAGCAAAAGGAAACGAAAAGCATTTGAAGATAAAACTCGGAGAAAGTACTTTGTTGGCTGCGCTGTACTACACAAACACCAAAATGAACCAACTAACCTTGTATTTTTTTTTAAAGGATCCTGTACATTCCAGTGTCTGACCTTTTACTGCTCTCCAACAGAATTATCCATTTGGATTCCAATTTAGACATTTAGCACGCGCTCTCAGCCAAAGTGACTTACAGAAGAGCATAGCGATGCAATTACTCAAGAGGATTCCTCACTCTCCACTCGATTATTTTATCTCCCCCAGCTCCTATTGGCCGTCTGCGAAGACGGGTCCTGAAGATTTGTTCCTGGTCTCTTAATGTATCCCATGATGCCGTGCGCTAGGAGCATAAACTTTTCCAGCAAAACCGTACAGAATGCAATATTTCCACCCTAGTGGGGCTCATTTACAAATTCTTGGCACGTCCAACTGAACATCTTCTCTGGGGCTCACTGTGTTCAGGGACTGCCCCGTACATTAGGTGCATTTCAAATTCTTTACAGTTCACAACAGACGATAACGCGATCCCCGCGCATCGAATGTCTTTCTTTGTTACGGATGTAAATACATAGAATAAGTGCTGCCGTGTGGCATAGCTTCTCCCTGTGTGCCATCTTCAAGAGGCGGCCCTGACGTTCTACTACAGCGGCTGGTGTGGATTTTTTCTTCTTCTCGTGTGTGTGGTAAAATTACATTCTGTTATTCCAGATATTCCACCATGAAATATCAGAAAGATGAGTTTCTGTGTGTCTTGGCGATAAATCAATAGGGATGGGGATAATCAAGTAATAGCAAAGTAGACATCTCAAACTGTGCACACAGTCCACTCCCTCAGGAAACCATAATACATGTTTCAGAAAAAAATGGAACCACTTGTGAAATGAAAAGTAATAAACGGGAGGATTTCGGGATGATTTTGGCTAATGCTTAATGATTTGAGTTTGGATCCAGTTCTGTGCATTGCTCAGCCTCAATCATAAAATTGACAGTGTTCTCCGTGCCAGACCTCGCAGGGGAAAAAAATGAAACCTTAAACATTCTGGCCTCTTTTTGAACACCCTCTCTTTTTTTTTTTTTTCTTGTAGCAAATCTCCTGGCTTTGGCCTTTCTGCCAAACGTAGAAAGTACAGGGGAACAGGGTCCTTCTCTGCACGAGCTGCTGAAAACGATCCCTTCATCGTTAGCTCTTCTACTCCCGTTAATTCACTTATTTTCGAACAGCTGATACTATGGCCATTGACACGGTCTTCATTATGGGGAGTGAAAATTCGATCAAGTCAAACACTCATGCTGAAGAATCTGATGTAAACTTGCCTGTTGACAATAAGGTAGATAAATCTAAGTTTTATGCAATATGCATAGTTAATCTGATTGAACTAAAAATGGCAGGTTACTGTTATGCTGTGCAAATGCAATGCAGTCTCCAATTCCTTTCTCACAGATCTCACATTGTGGTTAGACTGGGGTTATAGATTGTTGTATGCTGCTGTATTGTCATAAAAATATATTATTTGGGTTTCCACAACATAGCGGATTGCTATGCTCCAGGTGCAAGGTAGTTTGGGTGAGAAGAAATGGCCAACTAATACGTACTAATACATGTTATTACATTCATTATGAAATAGTACACTGGAGGAAAGTCTTATCAGAAGCGGTTTTTCATACGAGAATAAAAAAATATGAATAGCACCCTTAAATAAAAAGGGTTAATAAAAAAATAAAAAGTTAAAGTTCAATTTTAAATGGGGAAATGAAAAGTACTGCCATTTTTAAAATGTGTACTTCACTTCACAGTGCACGTATTTGTACCAACACTACCACACTACCGTACCCTTGAGCAAGGTACTTAACCTGAATTGCCTCAGTAAATATCCCCCTGTATGAATGGGTATAAATGTGTAAGTCGCTCTGGATAAGAGCCTCTGCTAAACGCCTGTAATGTAATGTAATGTAATGACGTGTGAGATGGCAGTAGCTCAGGTGAAGGTTGTGCTGTGAAGGATACTGATCTCATCGTCGCGTTGCTGTAGCATGTCCTTCAGCTTCCTCAGCTCCTCCGGTTGGGGGCTGGCTGGCTTGCTCGGGGCCTCTGAGGATTCAGGAGAATCACCCCGCTGCCCCGCACCAGAGAACTTGTCCCGCACCATCACCTAGGGGGAGAGAGAGGCCAGAGAGTGCGCTGTTCATTCATTTTTTCTTCTCTCACAAACGAACATCACTCCCGTCAACTCCCGTCAACTCCCGTCAACTCCCGTCAACTCCATCAACTCCCTTGCTGCAGGCACAGAAAGCTTCCCCGCGTGTATCGGAATCACAGTCGTCGACCAGAAATTGGATCAATAGAGCGTACAATTGGCCACCAATTTGGGAGGAAAAAAAAGATATACATAGTTTTAAAAAGGATCAGCAATTGCAATTGACTGTTGTTCCTCAGAATTCGAGGGAGCCATTTCGACAAACTTGGCCGTTGAGGTACTACTGCAGTATTTAATTTCCAGAAGTCATCCGCAATTTCCTTGGTTTTGAGAACAATGATCATCATCGTCATCATTAGAGGGGGCAGGGGCATTACTCGTCGGCGCAGGCTCTAGCCGCTAGCTCTGCCGGGGTGGGAAAGCCAATGAACGCAGGCCTGACTGCTTGTGCTTGACGGTTTGTAAGTATTTTTTTAATCTACACAAGACCCACATTATGACCGTTCTATCTTAAGGTCCCTGCTCTACTGCTCCTTAAAGTCCAGATGGTGTAGAAAATGAGCTCCTATTTCTGGCCTTACATATATTTTAACATGACAGGACTGTATTATGACGGACGTGACAAACACTAAGGTAGGATGCTTTTGGCACACGAGTCGCATTTTTAAAAATGTTATGTGCGACATATTGCACATAACGTCTTTGGTTAACCATGAAAATACATACTTCCAAAGTCTGTTCTGGGAGCTCTAATTTTATCCTGGAAGGACATTTGGTGCCCACTCCCACGCATGAAACGATAAAGAGAACACACACCAGTGGCCCCCGGAGTCCGAGGCCCCCGGGGCCCACTGGTGTGCGTCCTCTTTACTCCAGACCCATGCACTGACACCCGCACAGAAAGGTGTGGCCTCCCCAGGAATGCGGGCGGGGCCCAGAAAAAAACTGTGCGGCGCGTGGATGTGGACCGATGATCTCGTTTCAGAACGCGGGCAGGGACCGAAATTACCGGGGAAATGAGGCCAGGGGATAAATGGAAACATGTACGAGGGAGGAAAAAACAGGGAGGAGGGAGACAGAGGGAGGGAGGGGAGGGAGAGAGAGAGAGAGAGAGGGTGGGTGAGAGAGATGGAGGGAGGCTGGGTGAGAGGGAGGGAGGGAGGGAGGGTGAGTGAGAGAGGGAGAGAGAGAGGGAGGGACAAGGAGAGGGAGAGGGAGGGAGGGAGTGAGTGAGAGAGAGAGAGAGATGGAGGGAGGGACAAAGAGGGTGAGAGAGAAAGGGAGGGAGGGAGTGAGTGAGAGAGAGAGAGAGATGGAGGGAGGGTGAGTGAGAGAGAGAGAGAGAGAGAGAGTGAGAGGAGAGAGAGAGGAAGGGAGGGAAGGAGTGAGAGAGAGAAGGAGAGTGAGACAATACAACAAGAGCCCAGATCTCTACTAAAACCCTGCAGGATGTCCAGAGAGAAGCGGAGAGGAATGTGAATGCGCAGGCCAGACTGCCACCCTGAAGAGACAGGGGTAAACAGCCACTGGGCTTAACTCCTCCCTGAGCCCCGCACAAAGCCCCGCCCCTCTCGTATTGTCACAGACCCTCCGCTCAGCGTCAGGACGGTGCAGCCCCCCTGCTGAAACGGGGGAAGGCACCGAGGAGCGAAGTTCGCCACACTCGACGGACTGCACAATGGCCACTTCAAACACACACACAGGCCTCGAGCCCTGAGGCCAAACACGTTTCAGCTGCTCGGCCGACCGAAGATGGCTGTTTTACTGCTCTTAACAAACAGACATGTTTTTTTATATATAAAGCATCTGGACTCTGAAGCTGAAGCGGTATTTAAACCATCCGGCCCATAAACTGGAAGCAGCACCATAAACAAGTAATCCTGTCGGTCTCTGTCCAATCCATGAGCCAGACTGGAGAAACCCATACTCAGCACAAACACATTCATCTCACTGTGCAGCGTACACAGATGAATGTCCTCCATTGTACAGAGATTAATGACAATCTCGTATCTGCCCGGATCAGGATTGACACCTGATGACCTTTCAACTGATTGATGGCCTCCCACTAAAAGCTCCTCTATTTGTGAGATTGAGATTTAGTTAAATCACCAATAAAGTGGCTCAATGGCTCAGTCAGACCCAACATTAATTTCAACCGTCTTCATCAGATGAAAGAATGTGCAGTTCCTCATAGTGGTCAGTAGGGGGCTCTGTATGCTCTGCTCTTGAAAGCCAGTCTCGGCCTGGCTGTTAATTTGGTCAAAGTGGTCAGACATCAGAGAGCTCGGCCCTGCCTGAAGCTGATCGCTAAACCAGGCCGACCCCGCTGTCAAATCAAGGAAATTATCAAAAGGACACAATTTATCTTCTATATTTAGGGCATGAGAACAACTTAAACCTTGTTAAAGGTTACAACTTGTAACCTTTAATCCGTTTGTCTGGTCTTTAAACACATAAAGAAGCTTAAGAAGGAGGCGGTCATTGACGAACTGAGGTATCTGGTGTGTGACACGATTACTGGGGCTGTGACTGCAGAACGGACAGAGCAGGGTTTAGCGAGGAGAGAAAGGGAGGGAGAGAGGAGAGAAAGGCTGGAGGGCACCAGACGAAAGGAGGTGAAATAAGTGAGAAGAAAGAGAAGAGGAGAGAAAGTAATGTTAGGTCTTTTTACCTTGAGCAGGATGAAGCAGTGCTGGATCTTTCGCATGTCGGGCCCCAGGTCCAGAGTGACGTCAATATCAGAATCTTCCAGAAACTTCTTCAATTGCTCCCCCAATCTGGAGAAACAGAGACACACACAAAATTCATACAAACAGCATAAACACACGAGCACACACACACAACCTATATATGAGCGCGCACACGCACACATGCACACACACACACACACACACACACACACACACACACACACACACACACACACACACACACACACACACAGAGCTGCACATACGTCTCCAATCAATTCTACTCCCTAATTCTGCTATCATTTTCTAACTGTTATTACTGGCGTATGTGAATAAGCCGGCATTATATCTGAGCCATACTGAGAGAGATGTTTAAACCCGAGTCAAGCCAAAGAAAAACTATTTACTTAAAGACCACGATGGTTTTACTATTTAGGAAGGAGAGAGCCCTGTCTGTTGATTAACCATCACAAGATGATATTCCAAACATCGCTCCTTCATGTCCTGACAGCCACAGTAAATGAGGGGGGGGGGGTGAATATTCACACAAAGCCAAGGCAGGCACAACAAGAAGATGACCCATTTTCAACCAAAACATTGTAGGGGCAGGGAAGAAGCAAGAGTTTACACAAAGAACCATTTTAAACAAACTGCTCTATATTTCAAGGGGCCTCGTGTCCATTCAGCTCCATCCTGTTCGCCAAAATCCCTGAGCTGCTTTGCTTGGAACGTTTGGAAAGGGATTTATCTCTCTCCTCTCCTCCTTGACTCTGGCTACTCCCTCACGCATAATTTCAGAAAGCACATTTTAAAAATGGAAAAGGTACCAGGACCAACGCTGTAAGGGACAGTGCATGCTTTGGGGTTAAACTAAACAAAAAAATGACTGGGGAAAATAAAAAATAAAAGGTTTTTGGTAATCATTTTTCACTTGGGCCAAACAATCTATAAAGTAAGAAAACAATACAATAGAAGCTCTTATATACCGCTCTTCTTCTGAACAACCCAGGGCGCTTTACAAAGAGAAAAGTACAATAAAACGGGTAAATAAAAGGCTTTGCCTTGGGCCCTCTGGTCACGGTGGATGTCTTAAAACCTACACGAGTGGGACACGGGGTGGAGATAAACCGGACGGAACGGAAATAATAAAAGAGGAATCAGGAGAGCCGGAGAGGTAAATCCATCAGAGCTCCAGCGGGGATAGCCAGCGGTAACGGCACGCTGGCACCTGACTTGGTGTGGGAGGGCCGTAATGGAGAAACAAGGCCCAAGCCCTGCCTGGGGACAGCCAACGCAAGGAGGGTTTAATCAGCCACTGATTGATAGCAGCCTTTTTCTGAGTCACGCCGCAGAGATGTTCAAATGTGAATCCACAGCTGTAAAAGTGAAGACAAACAGGAAACGCGCGAAACCCGTAGCGCGATTGTGCGCGAGTTTGGACGGGGTGCAGGAACCGAAAAGGGGTAACTCTAGTCAAGACTGCACTCACCAGTACAAAAGATCTGAATGAGGGGCCCTGGGTAGTGGTCTAACGCACTCCGCCAGGAGTGTAAGCTGCCTACTGTAGTCGCGGTTCGAAACCCGACTGCATCAGTCCGACTCTGGCCGGGAGCCCCGATCGGGGGCGGCTTTTGGCTGTCCACCCCAGGGGTTGGGGGGAGGGAAAGTTGGCACGAGCTCGCCGAGGAGCAGTAGGGCGTTCCTAAAGAGCAGGTGGGCGAAGTTCCGTCTCGTAGGAGGCGGATCATTGCCGGCCTCGGGATATTAGCTTGACCCGGAGGACGGGAGGCGGGCTTGTGAGGGGGAGGGCAAATCAAAATAATAGAGGGTTGAATTGGCTACTAAATTCTTAGAAAAAAACCCAACTTTGAAATACATTTTAAAATAAAATTTAAAAGATCTGAATGAATATATTATATATTCATATATATTATATACAAATAAAAAAATTAAATAACTGGTAAAAGCTACTGTCTTAATCAATGGTAAAGAAAGTAGGGCCGTGGATCATTGAACCCTGCACTAATACTTCACTGTCACTACAGTAATGCACACGCCAAGATCCATGGTGCCTCACCACTGGCAAACAAAACAGATCACTTAGTGTCACCTGAAGAGTAGGCCTAACTTGATCCTTATCAGCAAATTCGGTAAGACATTATTACCTCAATTAGACCATCATCAACAGTTTCGAATTCAGTCAGTACACAGCAATAAAATAAGGACGACCTTATTGTAAATGAATTAAAATACATTTAGGGTATAATTATCATTCAAATCTGCTTATAATTCAAATCCGTAACAATAATGTCTCTAAATACAGAGACTATGAAAACAGTAAGACTGGATGTGATTCTGTATTATGGGTGGCACGGGTTCTATCCAACCTGGTGAAAATTGGCCATCTCTTGCTAATCCTGTGCCAGCCCTGCACTGATTAACCTTCGTCACAGTTTTCTCATTTTCGATTCCTGATAGTGTCATAAAGAATCGCTCCTACTAGGGCACTTAACGAAACGTGATATGTTACGTAATGACACATGCTCTCAGGGGCGCAATCGATGTCCCGGAATCTTGTTGCCTAACCTGTCTGTATGCACTTCAGTAAGTCACTCTGGATAAGAGAGTCTGTTAAATACCTCAATGTAAACATAAAGAATACAGATCAGGCACTCTAGCACCGTGCTCTGATCTCCTGAAACCAGTGAATGAATGATATTCCCATTGGGCCCGTCTCCTGACTGAATCGATCTGTCCGCTGTGTCTTTCCTTCAACCCGAACGACTTTCACCGGCTTTCCAGTCCGCAATTAGACCCGTCAACCCGACACCAGGGCCGGACGCCCGAGACCAAAGCGGGTCGATGCCGCTATCGGCCTCGCTGGCCCGGCGATCAGGACTCGGTACCTTCTGGAAAGTGAGGTTTGTGTGGCGTAGGCAGCACACATCCTAGAATGACAACAGGGCCAGCTCAGCGGTATTCGAGTCCTGACTGTCGGCCGAGCTTGTCCTGAAATGACTGCTCTACTGAGGCTGCTGTTCAGATCATTACAGACACAGAACCTGCATCCTCAAGCCAAAAAAACCCCATTCTGCAGGACTTCCAACTTCCGGAACTTTCTCAACTGCATATATTTTTTTTAATTTTGCTTGTCCAATTCAAGACCTTGAAAGATGAAAAATCTTATAATAATATTATTTAGATTGTACAACTGAAGGACAGGAAATAGCTCTGGTTAGTCATTTCTAGGCAAGTCACTCGTATTTAAAAACATTAACCCACAAAGTTGAAATGGTAAATTAAATATTGGTTTTGTACCAAAAAACTTTGGAATTTGTTTTTTACAAATATTTTTAATGCTCTATATAGGGTCTTCAACTCCAGGCCTTAGGTCCGCTGTGTCTGACGCACTACACCACCTGATTTCACTAATTAGCTCGCCTCCTGGACCAAGGAGGTAAACTAATTATTCTAAATCAGGTGGTGTACCTCGAGGCCTGGAGTTGAAGACCCCTGCTCTATATATATATTTTTTAAAGCAGCTGAGATACAGGTAGAGCACAGGTGGACCAGTAGTGTATGGCTGAGATACAGGTAGAGTACAGGTGGAGCAGCAGTAACAGCTGAGATACAGGTAGAGTGCAGGTGGAGCAGCAGTAACAGCTGAGATACAGGTAGAGTGCAGGTGGAGCAGCAGTAACAGCTGAGATACAGGTAGAGTGCAGGTGGAGCAGCAGTAACAGCTGAGATACAGGTAGAGTGCAGGTGGAGCAGCAGTAACAGCTGAGATACAGGTAGAGTGCAGGTGGAGCAGCAGTAACAGCTGAGACACAGGTAGAGTGCAGGTGGAGCAGCAGTAACAGCTGAGATACAGGTAGAGTGCAGGTGGAGCAGCAGTAACAGCTGAGATACAGGTAGAGTGCAGGTGGAGCAGCAGTAACAGCTGAGATACAGGTAGAGTGCAGGTGGAGCAGCAGTAACAGCTGAGACACAGGTAGAGTGCAGGTGGAGCAGCAGTAACAGCTGAGATACAGGTAGAGTGTAGGTGGAGCAGCAGTAACAGCTGAGATACAGGTAGAGTGCAGGTGGAGCAGCAGTAATAATGGCTGAGATACAGGTAGAGTGTAGGTGGAGCAGCAGTAACAGCTGAGATACAGGTAGAGTGTAGGTGGAGCAGCAGTGTATGGCTGAGATACAGGTAGAGTGCAGGTGGAGCAACAGTAACAGCTGAGATACAGGTAGAGTGCAGGTGGAGCAGCAGTAATAATGGCTGAGATACAGGTAGAGTGCAGGTGGAGCAGCAGTAACAGCTGAGATACAGGTAGAGTGCAGGTGGAGCAGCAGTAATAATGGCTGAGATACAGGTAGAGTGCAGGTGGAGCAGCAGTAACAGCTGAGATACAGGTAGAGTGCAGGTGGAGCAGCAGTGTATGGCTGAGATACAGGTAGAGTACAGGTGGAGCAGCAGAGATAAAGTGCTTGTACTTTGTGAGTTCCTCCTCAGTCAGGTCATCCTCCCTCTTCTCCCCCGTCACCAAGGCCAGCTCCTCTTTCAGAGACTGGATCTCCTTCTTTAAACGTAAGATCACCTGAAACACACACATCACACAGGCAATCAGATATATAACACACAAACACACATCGCGCAGGCAATCAGGTGACACACACACACACACACACACACACACACACACACACACACACACACACACACACACACACACACACACACACACACACACACACACACACACACACACACACACACACACACACACACACACACACACACAGAGTAAATAAGATATATGCCATTTAGCAGACGCTTTTATCCAAGGCAACTTACAGTAGTGAATTCATAAATTTTTCAGCATATGTGGTCCCAATGGGAATTGAACGCACAACCTAAGTGTTGTCAGTGCCATACACTACCTACTGAGCCAAAAAGAACCCGATATAACACACACACACACACACACACACACACACACACACACACACACACACACACACACACACTTGGGACACAACGTCTGCAATCCCTCACAATCGCCCTTTCCATTTCCATATCTTTCGTTCGCTCTCTCTTTCCTGCCATCCTCACCTCCCTCTCTTTTCCACCTCCCTCTTTTTCTCCTGCTCGGTCCGTCTCTCCGCCCCAGCAGATTAAAAGCTAAAGACTCATAGATTTATGAAGGCCCTTAAAAATAGACTTTCAGGAAGCGGCGTGGAGCGCGACCACGAGACCGGAGCCAGCTTCCCTCCCGAGCGCGCTCCACGGAGCTCCGGCTCCCGATTGGTCCACGGCACGGCGCGCGCTCAGCCCGTTCCCCGGGTTACCGGCCCGGGGACAAGCTGTCACCCTGCACCTCTCTTTACTGCTCCTTCATCACAGAGCAATGACGACGAGCCAAATTTCCCGGTGGTCTCCGGGACAGACCGCCGGCTACAGGAGCGCCGGAGACAAATGAGTCGGGGTAGCACTGACAGCCCGCAGGGAGGACTGGCTCTCGAGGCGGCCAGAGTCTTTGGCTGCACCGGATCGGGCCAACGTTGGCCGTCTTCACGGCCGTACCTCAGGATTCCAGGGGCATAAGCTGTGTTAATGGAGCAGATAAGCCCTACATACATAAAGCTACTTATGTATATGTGAGATCATTTGCAACATATTCTATTTTTCATAAGAAGCAATGGAGAGAAGTGAAGGTCCAGACATAGATTTAGAGCATGTGGTTCCGCCTGGCTCATTGGTAGAGCACGGCGCTGGCAAGGCTTATGTTGTGGGTTCAATCCCCACTGGGGCCACATATACTGAAAATGCATTCACTACTGTAAGTCGCTTTGGATAAAAGCATCTGCTAAATGGCGTATATTATTGTGGGATTATGATTCACGTTGGGACCACGTACACTGAAAAATGTATGCATTCACTAGTGTAAGTCGCTTTGGATAAAAGGATCTGCTCAATGTGATATGTTATGTTATGTCATGTTATGTTATATGTTCTAAACCCGTAACAGGAAAACTGATATTTCCCACAGTGGGTTTTTTTTGGCGTCACTTTTAGGCTTTTTGGGGGTTCAGGCCTGGTATTTGCATGTCTTCATATCTTCTGTTTTCTGTAAACGCATCTTTGTGACAGTGCTTTGTAAAAAGTGCTACACAAATAAAACTGAATTGAATTGAATGTTTGAAATTCGAGCTTTTTTGCAGGGAAAATGAATGCAGGGGTGTGCGTGTTTCAGATGTCCACCATGCAGGTGCAATGGACAAAGCACACGGTTGGATTTTGAATTAAAACTACCCGACCCTTCCCGACACGTCATTCTGTCCGCCTCTGTCTGTGTTCACCATCAGCCTGAGGCAGAACGGTCCTGAAAACCGTCGTTTGTGGTGAGGGCGCGTTTCCGTTAAAGCCTAACTAACTCCAGACAACTGGATGCTCGAGCGCAAAATTACAGGAAGTTTTGAAATAAAAACAGCTTTTTTCACCAAAAACCCAGAGAAAAATAAAAATTCCGTCTCTACGGTCGGCACGTGTTCGGTTAAGCCCTGGTAGCCAGGGCCCGCGGCGGGATTCTGTTACTGTAAATAAAAACGCTGAAGCTTCTCGACATCGCCAGGCGTCCCTCCGCGCAGATGCCGGGTGTTTCTACGAAACGCTTTCATCAGCAGTTGCTGGTGAAGAACAAAAAAAAAAAGGGCTGTAATTATTTTCTACAGCAATTAAGGTTTGTGCGGGAGGCTGGGATTCCTGGCAGGGAGAGGGGCTGGGCTGCCACCCGCTGTAAGCGCTGAAAAACATCACGGTGAAAAAACCTAATCACGCTCGTGTTCCACTCAATGCCCCTCTCTCCCCGCGTTCAAACAGAAAGCCTGGATCGCAAAAGGAATGACTGGAAACCAATGATGGTTAACCGTAACCTAAGCGTTAGCAGCCAGGCTAAAGGAGCCGGTTTTGACCTGTGTAGAGCAGCGCGGCAGTGCGGTGTGGTGCAGAGCTGCGGCTTCAGCAGGTGGCTCTGTGGCACGGGGGCCTCGTAATGGCGCTATGAGGGTGGGGCGGGGTGGGTTTAGGTCAGACACGGCTCCCACGGTTTCCGCTGCATCGGTTCCTCCCAAATGACACGCCAGGTGCCCACAGGCTACCAGTTCTCATCAGTGAGGAACACAGCTCTCCCATTGTAGTGTAGTATAACGGTTAGGGACCTGGGCTTGTAACGCAGAGATTGCAGGTTTGATTCCCAGGTGGGGCTCTGCCATTAAATAGTCCCTGGATCGTGGATTACTACACAGGGAGGCGCAACACAGGTGAAGTGCTCCTGGTTTGCGGGTGTGGGTCACAGAGCAGTAACCCCAGAGGAATAATTTCCAATTCCAAATTGGGGGATAAAAATAAATAAATAAATAAAAGAAACGGCAGTGTCAGTGGCAGGTGTGTCATTTGCGATCGGTAGCCAGGTCAGTTTCTTTTCCCTGGGAGCTCCGTGCTTTAGCCCCAGTCTGCAGAATGAGGCAGTAAGAGGGATTAAACCAAATCTTCTGAAGCCCAAAGTCCTCGTTTGTCTCAGGAGCTAGGGCTCAAAGGTGAGCAGTCAAATCCATGGTTTTCCGACTTTGATGAAAATCCGTCCCCCCCTAATGGGCACTGACGTCCAGCCGCCCCCTGCTTGAACCTGGCCCTCTGCGCTTCCCTGTTCCCTTCTCTTATCCTCGTGTCGCAGGTTAACCTCCGCACAAGTGGAGTCCCTGTGGCCAGCCCTGAGCTCGCTCCAAATCTGAATCGGTCATCAGCTTGCCATCGCAGCCCCGCCCCACCCCCCACCCCCACCGCCCACATCCTGCCTCACGGACACTGTAAAACAAGAGGAATTTAACGATTCGAGAGCAGATAGTGAAATTCCGATGGAGAGGGACAATTACATGGCAGCATTCCGGATACAGCGAGCACAGAGCTGCTAAACGCCAAGGGGCATGAAACGCTGGGCACGTATCCCATGTGTCCCTCGACCTTAACGTGCACGCCAACTCTCCTCCCTAATACGCTCGTCCAACCATACCTATACGCAGTTTGAAAACCTCAGGCGGCAGTGTCATGTACCTGTACTGTAAATCCATAAATATATATTTTTTAAATGTCCCCAAAGGATCTAGTCAATATGCAATCATTAATATTTAAATAAATGAATAACAACAGACACTACTGTGCTGTGTGCAGGATGAGTGGTGTGTGAATATACAGTTAGCTAATACAGTTAGAAATAGAGCAGGAAAGTGGCTAAAACCTCAATCGCAGCTGAACTGTAGCAAGCTCAGGCAAACACATCAGTGCGGTGGTCACTTTGGATACACACTGCTTGGCTTAGGGTTTTACTGTGGAACGGAACGGATGTTCCAACGTCGTTATCCATTCTAGAACGCTGGTTTGAGCGTCGCCTTGAGACACCTGTCCGTCACGGTTATGACTCAATCTCTTCCGTCCTGTCATTACAGCGAGTATTAGTGCGCTGCTCACCGCTATTCACATGTCGCACCCTTGGACCGATGCAACAGCGGGTAAACCTCAGTCACGGCGGCTGTGTTTCGGACAGCCGAAACCACGTCGCGGAAGACAGACGCAGCCAGCGCCAGGCCCAGAATAAGGCCGCTGGGAACGGAACCCGCCGGGGCTGGGTTAGCCAGCGGCCGGGGAGGGAATTAGATGGAGATCAGCGCCACATGTGACCGATGACATCAGCGTGTCCTCGGCCTACCCCGGGAAAGTCTGGCGCACTGCCCCCCACAGGAAGGGTGGCAGGCGTCACCCCAGCCGGGCAGGGCAGGACAGCGCCACCCCAGCCGGGCAGGGCAGGACAGCGCTGTCCCCTTTCGGCCTGGGGCTACGTGTCCCCGCGCCCGGAGGAGGACGAGTTCGCTAGCTTCACCGCCGGGCACCCGCTTCTGGTTCCGATTCCACAATTTTTCTCCCGAAATCTGGTGATCTGGGTACGCTACGGAGGGATGCTCCGAGGCAAAGCGAAGAGGACCTGGCGCGCCCAGCCTGACCGCCAGACAGACGCTCGGCTCGGAACAAGCCGACACGGTGCGGTCCTGTTCCCTCTGGAAGGGAGCTGCGGAACTTTCTTGGCCAGCTCAGATGGCTATATGGTTTCGCTACGTTGAGCCTAGGCGAGCGTACCTACCGCAAACAGGCGAGCCGTTCGCGCCTGGCCTTGCACCGCGGCCCCCCTCCTCCTTCCTAAACCCCCCAACCCCCGCCCGCCAGACATGGCCGCAGGAATTTTAACACCCAGTTCCAAAACATTTCCCCTGGCGGTCTCCGACAGGCGACTGTTTGAGTCGCAGGTATGCGCTAATCAGCCGTCTGGTCAGCGTCGGGACATTCCTGAGGCTCGCGGGGGCAGATGACCTCTGGCAGGGCCTTTGATGGGGAGCGGGGAGACCCGAGGAGGGGTACCAGAGCGGGGGTGGCTAACTCCGTTAGCGAAGGTTTAAGAGGGACCTTTGAGCAGCTCCAGGGTAAAGCCGGGGCACAGAGGTCAAACGAGCGGCCGGAGCAGCGGTTTGGACCGGGCCCCGGGCCGGGACAGTTCCCCTCTCACACTTAACCCCTAGGCCACCAGGCACCATGTAAGCCAGCACCCAATCAGCTTTGATTGCTCTGAACTGGCAAACATGAACACAAGACAAGAGAGAGAGAGAGAGAGAGAGAGAGAGAGAGAGAGAGAGAGAGAGAGAGAGAGAGAGAGAGAGAGAGAGAGAGAGAGAGAGAGAGGAAGTGTCACACAAAGACACAAGGACAGACACGTGGCTGGAACGTCCCGTGGAATGTCTGAGATTTTTTTTAAAAAGGAGGTCAAATATACATTTGTTCCCGGCTGCATGAGCAGGATTTTTTTGGGCTCCGACGATGACCGCTGGATCCCCGCCTGACAGAAAACAGATGTGCAAAACATGGCGCGTCTGCTTTAACCTGGGGGCGGCGAGAAGACCACAATGTCGGTCCAAACCCGCGTGACATCATCCGATTCAATTTAGCGAAGCAAATGTACCATCGCCGCGTTTCCTGCAGCGTTATGGTTAACGAGTGAGATCGTGCCCAAGAAGATTTGCAGTTCACTGAGCTCTTAATGGACACCGTGCCCCCCCCACCCCGGTTCTCACGGACTCCCGCTCAATCACCAGGGCGACCGCAGACTCTTAAAAACGACCCCTCTGGCCTCTGTGACTGAGCCACTAAGCTGCTTCCACTTGCCGTACAGTCACAGGGGAACTCCGCCACCATGGGAACTTCACGCTTCCACTCATAAAAACGGCAAGAAACTGATCCTCAGAATTAGGAAGACAAGAAACCCGCAGAAGCACAACAGAAAGATAGAGACAGACAGAGAGAGAGAGACTGAGAATGGTCTCTGGAAACCAAGAGAAACTAATAGAGAACCTCTTTTCCATCTCCCTATGCAGGAAGCCTAAGAAAAGGTGGAAGAGAGGTGGAGTGATTTATCCTCATTTACAGAGTTCTCGCCCTCTCCCTCTGTCTCCTATAGCGCAGCAATTTCCGCTTCGGCCAAGAAGAACCATGTTTTAACTTCCTGTTTGGACAATTCTGAGGGTTGACCCTCTCCATCTGCGATGATTGGGACCTGTTGACCCTCTCCATGTTAGGCTGCGACCCTGACCACTTAGATAATGGATGGATGGATGGATGGCACCATGTTTCAGATCACATGGGTTGGCACCATTCAGACAATTCAATGTCATTCCACCACTGGCCTCAGGGTGGTGCCCTGTCTTATTGGAGGCAATATCCTAAACGTATTCTACTTGTGCCACGGTTCGGCACAACTGTGCAATGAAAACAAAATTTAATCATTTAATAATTTCAGTTATTTTTCCCTGCTTAAACAGATTCACTCAGTGTATAGTTCATTGCTGTCCATTCGCTCAGTTAGGAGGGAATTTGAAAGATGAAACTGCTGATTGATGACAAAGCATTGATTATAGTTGAGCTGTGTCCTCAATGAAACTGCATAACGTTTGCAAAATCATAATTTAGCAATGTCCCCTGATCTTTATTTCCAATACTGAGACAATCACTTTGCACCACCACATCCAAGAGGCGATTATGGCCCTCCCCAGCTCTGGAACTTGTGCTTGGCGGAATGATACGCCATACGATGTGGATCGAATCTGGGCCGTGTGCTAATGTAAACCCTGTCGAACTGATGGAGGATGTTTCAGTGATGGGACAGGCCTACAACTGCCATTGGGCAATATTTGGGAGAAAATGGGAAATAAACTGTTCACAAAAAAGTGAACGGCTGATAAAGAAATCCTGATTCTTTCCCTGACCCTGGTTCTGATCCAATCATTAAGTGGGAAAAAAGTCTAAAACATCTTGTAAACCTCACCTCAAACCACAGTAACACCATTTAGTGTTTACTTTGGGAAACAGACCTTTATTTCTGTTCTTGTCTTGTCTTTTTTACCTCCTCCTAAAAACATTTGAGGGCAGGATTGATTAGATACTAGCAAATGAAAACAAACAAGCGTTTTCCCCCATTAACATATGTTTATCTGTGTTCTCAGTGGAGCCGTTGTTTTCCAACAGCATGATGGAACATCGGCCCAGTGGGGGAACCCACCGAAAATAAAATCAATAAAACTGGGGTGGACTGCTCTGTTCCCGTCCAGTGAGTCAGGCGGGGGCCAATGGGTATATCCTGTTGTTTTCCAACAGCATGATGGACATCCCCCCACTGCTGCAGGTCGGTGAGTCTGGGCCAAGGGTATATCCTGAAAAAATACCCCCCCCTGTCCTCTCTCTCACAACATCCCATCCTTCCTCTCCTTTTCCAAACACTTTGTGTGCAACGTGTCTCCAGAAGCAGCTGCTGACCATCAAATGGCAGCGTACGAACACGGTTTCCCCATCCATCTTAATCTCATCTGTGTGCGTGTGTGCGTGTGTGCGTCCTGCTGGACACATGTGCTCATTGACCTTACTGTCTTGAATTAGGTCATCCAGTTTTAAAAATTCCATTCACGGGTTACAATTCACGCGCATTGTAACGCTTGCAATCCGAGCAACTGGTTTATGGGGGAAAGAAAAAAGAACATCTAGATAGGACTTTTAGTAATATATACATTTGAAAAAGGGGTGACAGATTTAAGGCTGCTGCTCCTGACTGCCTTTTAGTTTATGTGGGATTACCACCGGTCCATTGGCTTTGCGTGATGCCCTTATCCACACTGGTAATCCATCACACTTCTGAAGTGCCGACTTTCCTGCGCGTAGCCATGGCCCCGCCCAATTCACGGAGGCACGTGGAGAGGCCTGACATAACTGCACAATAGCAAGCCGGGAGTTTATTAATACTGTACCACAGAGCTTGAACTCGAATGGTACAATTGTTGGTGTAACATTGCAGTGTAATTGGCTCATCGTTGTTTAACTACCTCAGGAGAAGGCAACTGGTCCTGGAAATCCGCAGGGTGTGCTGGCTTTTGTTTTCACGTTAAACTCAGCAATCAGTTCAGACCCAAGAAACCAGATGAGGCGAGTTAACTGTGTAATCGGCTGTTTTAATTATTCAGTTAAGTGCTGAATAAACGGAAACCTTGCACACCCTGCAGCTCTCCAGGACCAGGCAGGGTTGCCTACCGCTGTATATGACCGCGTGTGCGCTTGTCTCACGGTTGTCTAACGGTCTCTCGTTCGGAGGGTGCTCACTCACCAGAGTCGGGTCCAGCTCCTCATTCAGGAGAGCTTCGTTCTTGATGAGCGCCACCCTCTGGGCGAAGCGGCAGGTGGATATGGACTCCTGCAGAGGGCAAAAAACACAGAGCTCAAAAAGCACCTGACCCAAACCCAGGCCCGAAATGTTTACGGCCCTAGTACCAAAAAAAAGAAAAAGAAAATGGGGAAAAAAAGGCTTTTGTTTCTGAGTTATTTACACACTCCCCTCAAACTCGTTCACACATCACTGCTACCTTGGGTGCGTTCATTCGTTGCCCGGTCAGCGAGATTGAGAGCAAACTGTTTGAAGTGTTATTTTTTTAGATGTTTTAGTTTGTCGTTCTGAGAACCGAGGTGCTGTCTGCTCTCACGGTGCTCAGACTGCTTCTTTTTTTCTTTTTTCCTTTTTTTATATTGCCGGAAGTTAACGGCACTACGACAGGAAGAGACCTTCCTTTTTTAAACAACTCAAGTGCCTTAAGTACAAATGAAAACTCTTTATCCCACAGTACTGTGCAATAGAGGAAGTTGACATTTTGACAATCTCTTAACATGCCACTGGGCATGGTCTGTTGAAACAGGGTGTCTGATTTGCTTAGCAACTCTGTATAATGAAGGTGATTATATATGAATTTTTATAGTGAGGTGATTTATCAAACCTGGAATGTGAACCTGATTCGGTTGCTTAACCTGCGTATCGGCAAGCCACGAACGCATGAGGAGTTGCCAGGGCTACTGTTGTCATGACAGCGAAGGTTTCCTACATGAAGGCAAATCTTCGCTGAGCGGAGCGGGGGGCCTTACTTCGACGCTCCTCTTGTCCACGGACACGGTGGCAATCATGGTGGTCATGCAGTTCCCCCCCAGGCTGTCCCTCAGCACCGAGGTCATCATGGAGTTCCGGTACGGGATGTGCTGTCGGTTCTTCTCTGACAGCGCGATGATCACCTGGAGAGGGAGGGGATACATGCACGCCCCTTATAGTGGCTTCTCTTAACAAAAAACAATTTCAGCCACCGTCCAAGTCGGAGCGGGGTTCCTGACGCACAAATCCTCCACAATCCAGAAAATAACAAGCAGAGATCCAGCGGTAAAATTCCAACAAAGGTCGCATTTATTTGCATTCAAACAAAATATATTTTCTGCAGTTTCAACATAAATCCAATACGATTAATCCAATAAAACAATACCTTTTGTTTGCGTGGGTGAGTGTGGTCAAAAACTGTTTCGCTCCCCGTCTGACTAGGACTCTCTCCAGGTGAGCCGCATTTCATTGATTACCCAGATTTGTATACTAACAGGATTAACTGAAGAGGGAGCCATCCAGAGGTCAGCGTAAGATAACTAAGGTAAGTAATATACACATAATTCCATATCCTATAGAATGCATCAAACCATAACTCAGGTAAGTGATTAATATAAACATATTGTTTGATACTTGTTTACATTCATATTTTTATGTTCTTTTTCCACAGGTTTCCTTTTTCACAGGTCAAATTAACCAAATCAACTTAAAGGTCAATTGTGGCTCCAACACCCCTGATTAGCGCCCCGCCTCTGTGAGGTCGCAGCGGTCGCCATGGTGGAGCCGCGTGGCCGTTTACCTGCTCCAGGTAGTGCAGGGACAGGTTGATGTACTTGGCCTCGGTCAGCTGCAGGCCGCCCACGCCGGTCTTGCCCACGCGCTCGGACCCCGCCAGGTCCACCAGGTGCAGTTTGGAGCGGCGCAGCGTGGAGGAGCCGGGCTCCCTGCTACACACGTGCACCGTGAAGATGCAGTGGGAGCGCGTAGATGCCTGGTTCATGGGGGTCTGAGAGAGAACAGAGTACAGCTCAGATAAACACAGAGAGGGAGACACACACACAGAGAGAGAGAGAGAGAGAGAGAGAGAGAGAGAGACAGAGACAGACACACACACACAAAATGACACTCCAAGACACACACAGGAGTCTCTCAAACACACACAACTGCCCCATTTCTAGACAGCAGAACAGCACAGACAGACAGCACACACACACACACAGTCACAGACACACACACACACACACACACACACACACACACACACACAGTCACACAGTCACACACTCAGACATACAGAGAGAGAGACACAGACACATCACACACACACACACACACACACACACACACACACACACACACACACACACACACACACACACACACACACACTCAACAGCACAAGTGAGACACATAGAGGAGTTTTATTGCATCTTTATTCCCAGAGTCCTTTGCTACAGTGACATTGCTCCCATTTCTAGACAGCAGCCACCTGGCACAGCATTGTCTATCAGATCAGTATAATCTGTGTTCCTGATAGAACAATTAAATTGTGAACGTGCCTGCCGTGGCGTACACCACAAGGAAACCTTTGACCTTTGGCATGAAGCGGATATTATATCAATCAACAGTAAAAGACAGGGGCTGGTCTCTTCCACCTGCTGTTGCAGATCCCATCAGGTTTCACTTGTTTCTACCTGTTTGCATTACCAGACTCACGAGGTCGTGTCAAACAGACAGCTTTAAAAACAGAACGGTCCAATTCCGGGCCCCTGCTAACTGTCAGACAAGAGACTTTGGCACAATCTGCTCATTAATATTGCACAATACAATAGCTACCTATTTAACAGGAAACTGCACAGCTATCGTATCGCTGCACAACGACTTTCGAGTTGATTAGACTTGAGCAATCAGTGAAGTCTCGCTGTGGCCAATTCAAAGCTGTGAGCTGAAACATTCTGAAATCTGGCTATCGAGAATAACAATAAATAAGGCATAACTTCCTGAACAGTGGAGTGTATTAATGTTGAAGCAGAATTACAGGGATTTTCCATTGATTCAATTAGAAAAGAAGACAGCCACTCGCCACACACTCCCCCTCTCCAGCACACTTCAAAGCCAGACATGTGCGTTTGATGAACAGTAAACATATGGTGATTTCAAAAAGCATGGAGGTTTATTTTCTGAGTCTAAAGATACCCTGATGCGGGCCAGTCACTCTGGTGTGACTCACAGGGCGAGAGGGCACGTTAATTAATGGGTAAATGCAGGGCATGGTCCTCCAGGACAGACAGTTGGACAGATCAAATGGAGGGGGCAGCACAGACACATCAGATTAGGTTTGATTTGCAAACTGCGAGACGGCAGTTAGATGCACATGCACCAAATAGGAGCGCAGAACAAGAGCCAGGGGTACAGGCTAAAATAGCCATCTGTCTTTGGTAGGGTATAAACTAACCCCCCCCACACCTTCTCTCTCTGAGTGTGCTAAAGCTAAATGGTGCTTTATTAGCAGGACAAACTGAGACAGTGTTGCCAAAGTGGTCATATACAAAGACCATATACAAAGGTCATATAGGTCATATAAAAAGACCGTATACAGTACAAAGACACATTCATATTGGAGCTTGATCTAAAGACCTGGTCCCCCACCTGCCAACTGTAGGTAAAAGTCACTTGTGGCGGGCGGCAGATGGCGTAGCGGTCTAACGCGCCACACTTCGGTGTGGTGTGCGCTGCCTGTCAGGGACGCGATTCGTAACCCGCGTCTCTACCAGACCGGCCCTGGTCGTCAGCCACGATCGGAGGCGGCATTTGGCTGTCCACCTCCGCGGGAGGGGGAGGGTGAGCCGGCACAAGTCCGTCGAGGAAGAAGGTAATAGGCGTCCGTGGAAGAATTTCTGTCTTGGAAGAGGCGGGAACAATCGGAATGTGTGTCTCGCTCCCGGAGGACGGGCGGCGGACTCGTGGGGGTGGGGAATTGAAATAAATAGAGGGTATAATTGGCAACCAAATTGGGGACGGGAAAAACGGGGAAAAAAGTCACTTGTGGCAGCTAATTTAGTCAAATTTACCCACCATTATGTTTGGTCTACCATTCAAATCAAGATGGATTTCAACACTTCTTTCCAGACCAGTGTTCAGTAGTTTTTAGCCAATGTCACGCAGGGGCCCCGTCCTTGACAGTGGCATCTCATGATTCATATCCCGTGGTTATATGCACAAGCCAAGCCACTCGAAGGAAAAAAAGGAAAAACATCAAAGAAAGAGCAGCTAGAAGAAAGAGACAATAGATTTCCAAAAATAAAATATGCCTGCTACTTTATTCGTGGTAATGTTCATTGGATGCCGTTGTCAAGGAAAGCCCTTCCAAACAAAAATCGAATAACTGATTGAAGAAGTAACAATTAAAATCTAAATCTAAAATCTCTCTCCAACAGAACAGCTGTAACCTTTTTGTTTGGTGATTCTGTAACTGAACCGTCCAGTGAGTAACATTTTCTAATAAAGTTTCTTTAAAATCTCAATGTCCCCTCAATCCCTTGGAAAAAAAACAGCAGCGTGCTGGGGGCGGGACTGGACAACATGTTTACGCACAAAAGCTGACCCTCAGTAACCGTGGTGACCACACAAGACGTGCGCATCGCCGACCTGGCGGCCGGGCTGCATCAGCTCTGTGGAAACCGCGATCGGGGGGCCCCCCTGCTCAACAATAGCTCTGCTGTGCAGGCAGGTTACAGGGGGAACCACAGCTGTGCTGAACACAAGGGGTGGTGGTGGTGGGGGGAGGGAACACAAACAGAGGGGTGCGCGTGGGAGGCATGAGGTAGACGACACGGGAGGGACCAGATCAAAGGACGTGCATCCGGGGGGCCTACTTCCTGTCCGGGGAGTTCACGATGTTGTGCTCCCTCTCAAGCTTGCCTGTCATCGCTCGGTCACGTGGCTATTGCTGATCTGTTTTTGAGAGGGAAAAGTGCAATTTTTTGAGAACAGGGAACATCAGGGGGTGGGATCAGGTGTTGAGGCCAGAAACAATTCAACGGCCCTTCTGGGCCCGCAGCCTCCAACGTAGAGGGAGCACACGGTGTCCACACGCGCAGTGATCTCTCCACCCCTGATCCTCTGCTCCTCTAGGCACAGGGCCAAAAGCACACAGCAGGCCGTTCCTGCTTGTCCGTGCCACAATCCTGAATCGTGAATCTCTCTGAATCATTGCTCTCCGGAAACCTGAAGCAGCCGTAGGCTACTAATTAACCTGGATCCTACAAATCAGACAATCGATGGAAAGCTTTGAATCACAGTCAATTTTGTAGACATTGCCATACCTCAGCACCTCCAATCAGGGAATATCAGGGCCTGATTTTTCCGTACTCAACTCTCTAATCCAGTCAGCAAACCCAACAGTTTACCCAGCACAGAAAACGACAAGCTCATGCAATCACCTAGTCCTAAAATGATGAACCGCGGTTGGGTGACCGCAGATGTCTGAGAAGTGTGTGGGCTGTCAGAGTCCCAGCGCAGCACAAAACCCACAACCTCAAAGGCACAAAAGCGCTATATACAAACACTTTGTCCTGGCTGTGTCCTTCTCCAAACATGGCCCCAAGATCATGTCAACACACTCCAGGAAATGGTTAAATTAGAGAGGAGCAAACAACCACTCCTTACACCGAAGTCTGGATGCTTTTTCCATCTGTGAGCCACAGCTACTTTCCTCTCTAGCTCTGCCCAAGTGGCCATGCCCACTCACCTCAGCGATCATGCGATTGGTGTCTCCCAGGAAAAGCAAGTTCAGAGCCTCCTCCTCATTGGCTGATTGCTGGATTGACAGGTTCTTTAGGTGGATATTTTGATCCTCATCCTCCATGATGGTGACCTTCCTAAAACAATTGCAAACAGCACATTTAGAAACAGTACTTTATGTGTAAAGAAGCGTAGCAAAAAAAACTACAAAAACAAAACAAGAGATATCAATTTCCAGAATGTTGACATTTGTAAGAATATATTTTGGGGCTGCTGAATCCTAAAGCATTATAAAACTACTGACACACTTAAAATTTATCAAATAAAAGAACACTATTTCTCAGCAAATATCGAGAGAACATCCACTTCAGCAACACATTCTTGTTCAGGTTTCCTATACAGTTATTGCATTCCTAGAAGCAAAACAAACCAACTTGCTGAGTCTGTAGCCCATGTCCGCTCCATACACATGCTAAATCCATCCATTATAATGCGATAATAGATACACTCACTTTTAAAACAAACAGCATATGAATTATTGCCCACTTCAAGAAACCTAAACCTATAACAGAGCAAAGACTTGAACAGACCCTGGGAGCGGGCCTGTTAAACTCCTGAATATACACAATTGTGCTCCAGCTGTCTGGTTGGCGACTACAGAAAATGCCATTAAATGGCATGGTAGATTGGCCTATTTTGAGACATTCATTATAGTACATAGTTGTAGTACAGGTAGTAGTACATGTAGTAGTACATAGTAGTGGTACAGGACATCTACGGACAGCAAAGGGGTGAATGAGACAGTAGATGCACCTAATGTCTCAGAGAAACTAAACTTGATTCAGGGACATTTCAATTAAAAGGTACTGAGTACTGTGTATGATAACATTTAATCAATGTTAACCAGGCTGAAAGCTCTCTGAAACTGTATTGAAATTGCATCGTTGTGTATGGTCCTAGAACTGCCAAAACGTATAATTTGTTGACTCCACCTCCAACTAGGATAAAGAGTGACCTACAACTCAATTAATCAATTATTAAATTAATCAACTCAATTATTAATTCACAAATATCAGAAAAATATTGTTCACTATACAAGTATTTAGTTTACTACACACATATAAGACCACTTGGGCTCATTATTTGTTAGTAACCCAAAAACATAATCAACAGTTGGAATACCAGTACTGAAAGAGTCAAATAAAACTCTTGTCCTGTACTGATGTTGTTCACAGGCCTCTGTTTGAACTCTGATGAATGAGGATATTGTGAAACTAAGAATAGAGTGGAGCATTTCACCTAGAGTTGCTATTTACAGCCAGGCGACACTCAGAAGGAATCAAGGCGGTACGACCAGAGTTACACAAACACTGCTTTGGTCGTACGCATGTACAACTTCTGTCTTTTTTTGTTCCCCTTTGTTGCAATTCATTGAGTGGCGTCTTCTCTGACCCGCACAACATAAACTAAACAAGTAAACAGACTGCGTCGGTGGAAACCATCTCCCAATGTTTTCCCTCCAGACCTCCAAATGAAAGGCCTCTGATCTTTTATCATTGGTCTCGAGGACTCTGAAGTGAAATTGCAGTGAAAAAGTCAAAATAATTTCACAAAGAGAGATACATTTCAAAGCCCGGTTTAAAATGGTCTGCCCGGGCTAGGCGTATTTACAGCGCTTGACTGGATCTGGGCTGGAGCCTACGGCAGCACGCTGGCTCCTGAACTCTAAACTGTGGAAACTGAAACGGAGGAGATGGGCCCGCAGTGTGTAGAACAAATCATGTGGCCGCCCAACCACAGGCCCCTTATTTTACAATAAAAAACAGGGCAAAACAGACAGAGGAATACTCCAGCAATGTTCAGGAGAACCAGAGAGAGGCCTGCAGACTCCAGCGGTTTGTCCCAGCGGCAGCCTCTCCTTGAAAAACGAGTCGGCCCACGTGGTCAACAACAGGCATTGTCTATTTTCAGAAGTCTGTAATTTGTGGGGGGCTGCGAGCCTTGAGCTGAATCTCCAGGGAGATGGAGAGAGACGGAGCGAGACGGAGGTGGAGAGGGAGAGAGGGGAGAGGAGAACGGAGAGAAACCCCACTCGTTTAGGGAAAGCCGTGCGTTCTACCAAACCGCCGGGGAAAAAAAACCCTAATGTGCCTGGAAAATTTGAATTAGATAGAGAGAGCTTTGCATTCATTCAGTAAGGTTAGCATGTGAAGACAAAATGACAGTCGACCCTAAAACCATCCTCGGGGAGGTGCAGTTAATTTCCTGGCACTGGCACTGCAGATGTGACTGGCCAAAGTGCACGGCAGCAAGTCTCCCAGACAGACATAGTCACAACAACGTGCGAAGAACAAGTGCTGCTGTAATTGACCGCAGAGGGCACGGAGGGCTCCTGTTTAATCCAACACAAGCATAAACACAAGCTCAGTTATTCATGCCGGAGCACGATACGTTCTCCGCCCTGGCATTTTTTGTGATTGCGGTTCATCGCAGACAGGGCTGTCGAAAGCTGCTGGGTGTTGAATGTGTCCATTGTACCAGGCGTTGGACGGAGAGCTGACGCTTCACCTGGATCAGCAGCCCAGACTGGCGGACGTTCACCTAGGTGTCTTATCTGTCCTCTCAGCCCTGTCTGACTGTGTAGAAAATGCGAGCAAAGTTCAACACGAGAGGGTCACGTTTCGCCCCCTGCTAATTTATCACCGTGTGGCCCCAACCCCCCAGAGGGGGGGGCTACAGGTCGTTAGGACATGGGCTACAGGTCATTAGGTCAACGCTCGGTCCGTCCAAAAGGGACTGATGTCACGGAGGTGGGATTATCAGGGACAGATCCTCGAACAGCTGTATCGGTTTACACCGAGGTAACCAGGACCGGCCGGCTGCGGAGAGTTAACGAGCCCTGTCCAGAGACACATGACGCTCGGACAAACACGGGTCACTGGCTCCACGTTCGGACCAAACAGCTCTGTGGAGTGATACGCCTGAGAAGGTGAGTTGAATGGCTGAGCCCGTAAACGCGCTGGATATGAGGGCAGTCAGATCCCTACAGGTAACTGCCAAAACAAAAGCACACTTGAGTAAACGAGGGATTGTTTAAACAGGATCGTTTAACCCCCCAGCTGAAACTCTCCTAGCCTGGGTCAGGGTCACCTGAGTGTCCCCTCCGGGTTACCAAAGTGTTTTTTTTATTTTGGTAGTTACCTGTATATCCTACACATCGCAGGTTTACCTCTGGTCATTAGCAAACTATGACCAGGAGCCTGCAGTGGCATTGCATCGCATTGTAATGAAGGGTACTACAAAAATGCTGTGTTACAATACAAGGAACTGAAAGTGCTTCACAGTGAAGGGAGGAAACTCACCTCAACCACCACCAATGTGCAGTAACCACCTGACTGATGCACGGCAGCCATTTTCACACCAGAACACTCACCACGCCTCAGCTGAAGTAGCATGATTGTCTTGGGACATAACTGTCTGTAATCTTCCATGGTACAGGGGGTTCAGTCAGCCATGGGTCCTCAGGAGGTATTGCTGCATTAGCACCCCCTAGCTACTCCCCAGGAGCCTACATTTATCAAAAGCGACTTACAGTAGTGAATGCATACATTTTTCAGTATATGTGGTCCCAATCTAACCCACAACCTAACCTACTGAGCCACACAGAACCACTACATTGGTATATTGGGGTGGTGCACATGCTCAGTCGCGGTGCCCCTCATGTGAGTGAGGGTGGCACAGAGGTGACGCGACAGCATGGTACAGTACATTTGGCTAGTGACGGTAGAAAAAAGGGTGGACCTACAATTAGAGGTCATTCATGCACATGCTTGAACCAATCAAAAGGTTTTTTCTCTTCACAACAAATCACACTGGTTCAAATCATTTATAGCGTCACTGGTAGCTCCCCCCATTTTGGTGTCATCACTACATTTGGCTACCTCAAAAATGAGATGGAAAAAAATCACACTGGCTTGGGGCTCTTATCTCGGATAGGCATGTGTTCTGTGTCAACCTCTGAAGTATCTGGAACTGTTAGCAGCACACTGATCCAGCATTAACACCCAAAACCCTGTCTGCGTGCCCTTCTGTCTGTCCCTCGTCTCCTGTGTGTTTCCAGGGGTGCTGGAATGCAGGCTTCGGTGTGCATGCCAGCCAAGAGGGGGACCCCTGTCCTCACCCCCAGGAAAAGAGCTACCTGGAGAGAGGACCAATAAAATGTGGTTCTCTGTGGCTCAGTTGGTAGAGCACAGTGTTGGCAACACTTAGGTTGTGGGTTCAATCCCCACTGGGGCCACATATACTGAAAATGTATACATTCACTACTGTAAGTCGCTTTGGATAAAAGCGTCTGCTAAATGGCGTATATATATATATTAAAATCACAGAGCAGTCCTCCCAGCAGGAGACAATGTGACAATTTCATCTGCTGCTCACACCAGGACCGAACTAGCGAGAGAGAGAAAGAGAGAGAGAGAGAGAGAGAAAGAGAGAGAGAGAGAGAGGGGAGAGAGAGGAGAGAGAAAGAAAGAGAGAGAGAGATGGGGAGTGGGGCAGAGAAAGAAAGAGAAAGCAAAAGAGTCAGAGAGAGAAAGAGAGAAAGGTTTCTTCATTTGTTTGTAAAAATACTGTTCTTTAGGGCAAGGTATGTATGTGTGTAGGAGGCGGGAGGGGGGACTACATTTTTTAGTTTTTCCTGCATTAGCGACATAAGTTCACCTGTCATACAAATACCATGTTTGAATTTGAATAAGAGTGAGAAAGATAGGGGAGGGAGAAAAACTGAGAAAAAAAGATCAGGGACAGAGAGAGAGAGAAACAGTGTGTGTGAGAGATAGAGAGGGAGAGTGAGTGTGTGTGTGTGAGAGAAGGGAGAGTGAACGTTTGTAAGAGAGACAGAGAGAAAAGAGTCTGTGTAAGAGAGGGAGAGTGAGTGTGTGAGAGAGAGCGAGAGTGAGTGTGTGTGTGTGATAGAGTGACCGGGGAGGGGGAATTTCCCGTACACGAGAAAAGACAATTCCCTTCCCCAACATGCTCGACTCAGATATTAGCAATAGCTTGTTTATTTCTGCTGATCATATTAGGTTCAATTCCACTTTGCTCTGTGTGTGTTGAGGGGCAGGGTAGTGTAATGGTTAGGGAACTGTAACTCAAAGGTTGCTGGTTCAATTCCCAGGTGGAACACTGCCATTGTACCCTTGAGCAAGGTACTTAACCTGAATTGCTTCAGTAAAAATCCAGCTGTATAAATGGATTGTATGTAAAGAAATGTAAATTGTGTAAGTCGCTCTGGATAAGAGCGTCTGCTAAATGCCTAAAATGTAAATTTAAATGTGTGTGCTTGAGTGTGTGTGTGTGTGTGTGTGTGTGAGCACATGTGAGTGTGTACATAAGGGCATATGAGTGTGTGCCTGAGTGCATATGAGTGTGTGCATGAGTGCATGTGAGTGTGTGTGTGTTTGTGTGTGTGTGTGCTCTGCGTGTGTGTTTGTGAGTGCATGTGAGTGTGTGTGAGTGCTCTGCATGTGTGTGTGTGTGTACGTGAGCGCATACGAGTGTGTGTGCGTGAGCACATGTGCATGTGTGTGTGTGTGTGTGTGTGTGTGAGCACGTGTGTGTGTGTGTGTGTGTGTGAGCACATGCGAGTGTGTGTGTGTGTGTGTGTGTGTGTGTGTGTGTGTGCGTGAGCACATGTGCATGTGTGTGTGTGTGTGTGTGTGTGTGTGTGTGTGTGAGCACGTGTGTGTGTGTGTGTGTGTGTGTGTGACCACATGTGAGTGTGTGTGTGTGTGTGTGTGTGTGAGCACAGTGTGTGTGTGTGTGTGTGTGAGCATATGTGAGTGTGTGTGTGTGTGTGTGTGTGTGAGCACATGTGAGTGTGTGTGTGTGTGTGTGTGTGTGTGTGTGTGTGTGTGTGTGTGTGATAGAGTGACCGGGGGCGGAATTACGGCTTACGTACACGAGAAAAGACAATTCCCTTCCCCAACATGCTCGACTCAGATATTAGCAATAGCTCGTTTATTTCCGCTGATCATATTAGGTTCAATTCCACTTTGCTCTATGTGTGTTGAGGGGCAGGGTAGTGTAATGGTTAGGGAACTGTAACTCAATGGTTGCTGGTTCAATTCCCAGGTGGAACACTGCCATTGTACCCTTGAGCAAGGTGCTTAACCTGAATTGCTTCAGTAAAAATATCCAGCTGTATAAATGGATTGTATGTAAAGAAATGTAATTTGTGTAAGTCGCTCTGGATAAGAGCGTCTGCTAAATGCCTAAAATGTAAATTTAAATGTGTGTGCTTGAGCACGAGTGTGTGTGTGTGTGTGTGTGTGTGTGTGTGTGTGTGTGTGTGTGTGTGAGCACATGTGAGTGTGTACATAAGGGCATATGAGTGTGTGCCTGAGTGCATATGAGTGTGTGCGTGAGTGCATGTGAGTGTGTGTGTGTGTGTGTGTGTGTGCTCTGCGTGTGTGTTTGTGAGTGCATGTGAGTGCTCTGCATGTGTGTGTGTGTGTGTACGTGAGCGCATACGAGTGTGTGCGTGAGCACATGTGCATGTGTGTGTGTGTGTGTGTGTGTGTGTGAGCACATGTCAGTGTGTGAGTGTGTGTGTGAGCACGTGTGAGTGTGTGTGTGTGTGTGAGCACATGTGAGTGTGTGTGTGTGTATGTGTGTGTGTGTGTGTGTGTGCTCCTGCAGGCCCCTGGAGAGCGGAGGGAAGCCTGCCTCCCTCTCTGTCAGCGCAGAATGTGAGAGCCAGCCAGCCGAGCACTGATCCCAAGGACACTGATTTACAGCCCACAGGTATTTATGTGTAAATAAGCATCAATAACAACTGAATTTTCCTTGGAAGGACAAAATGATAGAGTCTTGAGGTGAGCCTTGATTTAAGACGTATTGGAAAACAATTTGGCCCAAAACCCACAGAAAAGTCTACTTTTATAACAAAGACTATCGAGGGGAGCTGGAATAGATGCTGAATTGTTGAAAACGATTCATCTGAATAAACGGTCATTTCCTTACTCTGGATTGGAAAGGGGAAGTGAACATTTATATTGGTAGAAATGTAATAAGGGCAGATTGATATGGTAAGACATTAGGCATAGTGTGAACTGAAAGGCACTGTGAGTGATTGACCCCAGATGTACTCTGTACAGAGAGGAGGGAGGGAAACAGAGATGCCATTTTCTCCTACATTGTGAAAAATGTATCAAATTAAAAGAAAAATATTTTTAAAAGATTTAAATATCTGTCCCAAACTTCAAAAACATGGTGGATAATGAAAAATGATCAATCTTACTGGGAGAGGGACTCAAAACATCACTGGCTGCACAGTATGTGGCAGCATGTCATAGCCTGAGAGACAGTGAGCAATAAATCACGGCATTTCACCTTACATTTACATTTGGCATTTAGCAGACGGTCTTATCCAGAGTGACTCACACAAGATGTGCATTAATACATGGTAAGATCGATCATAGTCCACGCAAGAGATCAGTGTAGTGATACAGTAATAGACATAATTGTTGGCAGCTGCGTACCGTACCTGTAACACAGGGAAGGAAAATGCCAAATGCCTGATAAATGCCAAATGTATGCACTGGCAATGCAATGTCTTCTGCATGCCATGCCAATAAAGATTATTTGAACTTGAATTTGAAAGAGGGAGAAACTGACGGTAGATCCTCCAAGCGCGATGTCTCGTGGTGGCGAGGATCCAGTAGATCGTAGCCAACCTCGTTGTAGATCTCCAGGTATGAAATGTGAGTGGAGTACACGTTACTGCTGTCCTGTCAGATAGACAATCAATCAAGCACTCAGTAATAATCACCCATTAGATCAGGTAACTCTCCTTACAGTGTGTCACAGAGTTCAGGTTAACAATAACAATATGGAACTAGATGTTCTTCACAGTTTTTAAGATGGGAATGTGGTCTGAGAAACTACCAAGGAATATGAACAGCCTGCTCTCCCATTCACATGCTGGTGATGGCAAAAGTGACAGACTCCTATTAATGAATTGCTGGAGCAGGTAGGAGACTCACCTGGCTAAAGTGCTGGTACAGGTAGGAGACTCACCTGGCTAAAGTGCTGGTACAGGTAGGAGACTCACCTGGCTAAAGTGTTTGTACAGGTAAGAGACTCACCTGGCTAAAGTGTTTGTACAGGGAAGAGACTCACCTGGCTAAAGTGCTGGTACAGGTAGGAGACTCACCTCGCTAAAATGCTGGTACAGGTAGGAGACTCACCTCGCTAAAATGCTGGTACAGGTAGGAGAGTGTGCGGGGGATGATTCCTCGGTCACTATAACGCTCCGCTCCTCCAGTGATGGTGAAGGTCTTCCCGCTGCCAGTCTGCCCGTAGGCAAATATGGTGCCATTGTATCCTCCCAAAACACTTGCAACAAAAACAGAGGTCACCGGGGTCAAACAATGAATACACAAGGAACACAACCGTCACCAAAGAGCAGACTAATGTAAAGCAAGGGTAACTAAACAGAGATCTGGGGACCCACAGGATCCAACACCCAAGGGGTACTCTGCAAAATGGAAAAAAAATATTTTGCCTTTTAAGAAAATGTTGTTTATATTTCCATATTCCATAAATCACGTCATTTAGAGTTTCAGATAAAATAAACCTGGTTTACACAAAAGTCTGGTTTCCAGACATATGGAAATATTGTGATAATTGTAATTTATGACATATTTACCTTGTATGAAATACTTGTCTAATATAGATCCGTGTGCAACGTCCTGTTCTAGACATGCTCCCATAAACTAGTGTGTTAAATAGCCACAGAAGTGCAGCCTATAGTGGGTGTTGTATAAAGGTGTCAACAGCTCACCATTTCACAGCCAGAGGGTGGTCATTTAAGGCTTGGGAACCCTGTGAACTAAACCACCTGGAGCTCAGCAAAGACTTAACGCCCCCGCGCGCGCACACACACACGCACACACAAAGGCAGACGCAGGAAAACTATGGGAGGCATACTGACACACGAGGTACGCAAACAGTCCCCGCACTCACCGAAACTTCATAAAGCTCAGCAGAGAAAAATGCACACAGTCCACCCACACGGGAGGACTATGATGAAACTGTTCCACAGAAGAAGAGCGTGAATAACAGAGGTAGCGCGTCAGCAGCCCCCCCACACACACACACCCACACACACACACACACACACACACACACACACACACACACACACACACACACACACACCACACACACACACACACACACACACACACACACACACACATACTCCCACGTGCTGGACACACATGGGGTCTGAAGGGTCTTCACATTTTATAGACCACCACAAACCCCTTGCTGCTGACCATTTACGGTCATGTGTTCTCCCATGCACATCACCGTACGTATTTGACGTTAGATACGGGGCAGAAACGTGACATCGGATTCGCTTTCACGAGGACACGAGGCCTGATTAGAAGCTGATAGTTTCCACGGCCATGTTGTCCAAAAAACATCATAAAGATGTTTCACAATATCAAGCTGTTCTTCTCTGGCTGTGGCAGCTTGAGGCCAGGGGTGGATGGGAGGGTGGAAATTTAAACCTTGTCCGTATTGCGTTACTGGGTCAGACCCGGGTCAGAGCGGGCCCAGGACATTAATCCTCCTCCCGCCCAGTGGGAGTACGGACACGGTGGGCACAAGGCATCAATCTGCGATGACTCACGCCACCATGCGTCGCGCAGTGTCCCCGCAAAGAGCCCAGGGGCGGCCATACTGGAAACTTCAGGCCTTGCAGGAAACAACAACAACCCCCATATCTGCTTTTCACTCGTGCTTCACCGCACCCGCCATTAATCTGCCCCTTAACTCCATATTGCAGGAGACACGTAATGCTTACCATCAAGCGAAGGACGGAAGGGAAGACAGGAACCGGAGAGAGTCCCAGAAAACAGAAGGCAGCTCTCAAACTCACGAGAGAATCAGACCTGACATTTTAAATCCGTGTAGAAAAAATAATACAATTTAAATACACCGTGCCGAAAAGTGTCGCCATGGCAACAGACATTTAGACCGAGACAAAACAGCGCGTTTCAAAACTGAGGAGTCCCGAACATGACTGGTCTCCATGGCTTTGGCCAGCGCGCACTGGCTTGGCATGGGCCTACACACCACACAAAGCACAATGGAAAATCACAGAATTTTGGGGGCTGTTCCTTTTGAAGAGATGGACCACTACTGTACATAGAAAGTATATAATTTCAGAAGAGAATGTCTATGAATAGAAGGGTGATGGGATGGTGGGGATGGTGGGGGTGGAGGGGAGAGGAGGGGAGGGGGGGCGGGGCAGGCTGCAGGAAGGCTCTTCATTTTCCATTGGTAGTGTAATTTGTGCTAATTGAACGATTACAGTAGAGTTCCCCTGGGACAGTCCATTTATTTTTACCTACAGAGTATCTGAGGCTAACTGCCTGGCGCTGGGAGAAGACAGATATTGGGCAACGTATGTCCGAAATCCAGTAAATGAGTGGAGCTATGAATAAAGAAATGAATTATGACAGAAACGTTATTCAGAGACGCCCGTGAATCTGTTCAAGTTTGTGGTTTCTGCTGTGTCACAGTGTGTGCTTTCTACTGCTGCCTCACACTCAATTTACAAGGGAAAACTGGAAACTACTTATTCCAGGGAATTAACTAATCAGGGTTCAGATGTATGTCACATGACTTAATCTGCTCCACTAAAACAACACTTAAAAATGTACACTACCGCTTAGCCTACAGGTGGTGGAACAGGAGCCTGTTCACAAAACAATCGACATATGAAATTTACCAAGAGCTTTTGCCTGTAAAATAATAGATCTTTTCATTCAATCTACCCCAAGAATATAAAGAGGCATATTGTCTTCACAGCAAGTGAAACAAAAACAAAATTGTTAAAGTAAAACCTGGCAGAGCTCTCCACAGAAGGAGCAGCATTTTTTGAAGCCCTGCAGAGGAAGAGACAGTGGGTCCCCTTACAACGTCAGGGCTAATGTGATGAATAAATGCGGCCTGGATGTGATCACGAGGCCTGGACGTTTCCTGAAGTGTCTTCCTGTTTACGCCTCCAGGAGGCTGGCACAGCTCCCCAGGGCACTTGGCCATCCCGCTCTTCTGCCGAGGCAAGTTTTTCCACAGCGCTGGGAAGACAAACATCTGCCTCCGTGTTTGGGGGAAATATTATGAAAGGCTTGTCGGGACTCGGAATAGGATCCTCTCGCCAGCCCAGAATCATTTAACTAATTACGTTATTATTAGTGCCATTACTGCCAGTTTACGGCACGCAGTGTGGGTGTAAATGCCCTGGTTCTGGTCACAGCTGGGTGAGAGCATCAATGGCATTTATTATACTCAGAAGAGCTCCTGGAGAGTTGGGCCTGAGACCAACTTTAACCTTATTATCGCTCTGGAATGGGACAGGGGGGCTGTAAGTCATGGAATAGGCTTCTTTTCTCCTTCTGAGATTCCAAGGGCCTCTCCAAAATGCTGTCACCATGGTGCCTTTCCAAAACGTTGAGGCCTTTCAATTGTTTTATGAAAAAAGCGAAGCACGTCCCAAGTCACAACTAAAAGAAAATAATAATAGTAGCAATAAAAAAATAAAGCATAAATCCTAGTTTTAATGTTTGCCATGTGTCTGCTTGATTCTTCTTATGCATGCTAATGTATAGCAGAAAGCCCAATTCCCACCATGGCAGTAATCCTACTCCATAAGCATCTCACAAAAGAATAAAAATGAATTCTAAAAAAAGGTTCATTTTATTCAACCCCAGCCTGAATTGTGACCTAAATTAAATTATTGCAGTCGAAAGACTGTCAGTGATTTTGGCACAGGGAAGCAATCGATCTTCCGCTCCCGTTTCCACCATTTCAACAAGAAGCCAGTCTGACGTGAGCCTCCACCGCAGAGTTTGATTATGTTAAGATTGCGACTGCTGAAGGACCTGAATTATTCTGACACAGACTTATCGCGGCGTGGGATCGAAGGCTCCCCAATAATCCCCAGTGGTGCTGGGAGCTGGACCTCCTGCAGCCAGGAAGTAACGGGTATTTAGGAGTCTCGCCATGCCTTGACTCACTGCCCACAGAGTAATTAACTCAACGTGCCCCCAGTCGGTTACTGGTTGGACTGTCGGACACACTGGGAGATGCCTAGTCATCAAAATGACCCAGTGTGACACACCGGCCAATCACGTGCTCGTATAGTTCTCACGGCCCTACAGTGTGATACAGCAGCCAACCATGCGCTCTCACGGCCCTACAATGTGACACATCAGCCAATTACATGCTGGCCCCACAGTCCCTTCTTCATAAGACCCTGTCTGAGTCAGATCATGGAAAGAGCGTTCTTTGAACTGAAGATCGTGATCACTGAACGCTGACTCAGCTTCACCACGTACCTCATTATGTATTGCATTATTCACATATTAGGCCTATCTTGGAAAAGATTAGTTGAAAATGATTATTGTTGAATTCCAGAAATATCCTTGCAATGAGCCACATCTGGAGGTGACAGGAGAGAGAGAGAGAGAGAGAAAGAGAGAGAGAGAGAGAGAGAGAGAGAGATGGGCGTGACAGACAGAAGAGAAAGGACTCATTTCAGATAGCAGCTAGGCCAGTATTTGATCACAGGAAATTCCCAGGAAATATAGTCTCCTTTGTAGTCTTCCTGTTGGGACCGGAAATTTAGACACGGAGCAAACTCTCCCAGATACCAGACATCCGACCTCTCCCCCACAGTGCCTGCTCCTGGGACGACGGTTACGTTAATGGCCTTTTAGCAGCCATCACTGGCACAGTTTGCCACGCTGTGGGTGGCACTACGTGACCTCTGCCCATTCACAATCATCCATCAGGTACACACATACCCAACTCTGCTATATATTTCAAACTAATTTTATCCTCAATTTTCCTTTGGGTACTTTTTTTGATCTAAATCTGGAACACCCTATCATATTTTTAGACGCATTATATCAAGTCAATTTGGGAGAGCCCGGAAAAGCATGTGGCCTCCTCCGAACCTCGTGCTACCGGCTGCTGCTTCCTTTCATCCTGCTGCCCACCAGCTGAGCTGCGCAGACATTGCGCTGGAGGACTTCATGCGCAGCTGGCGCAGGCAGACTGCAGGCAGGCAGACTGCAGGCACCCAATGGGCTGGTCAATTTGTCAATTCTTAGAACTACCTGCCACAATTGACACTGTAGGGAACATCACTGTACCAAGGACCCGAGAAGCCCGGGGAGATCTTTCCTCCAAATGTCATTGACATACATGTAACTGCCAAAATAAAAGAAACACTTGAGTAAATGAGGGATACTGGTGGCTCTGTTAAGGTGGGGGTGCATTTTCCTGGCATGGTTTAGGTCCACTCAACCCCTTAGAGGGCAAGGTGAATGCCAATAAACACAAAGCCATTCTGAGTGATCACCTTCATCCTATGGTGAAGCATTTCTATCCTGATGGGAGTGATCTCTTCCAGGATGACAATGGCCCCATAAACAGCGCAACTGAGACAGGGTTTTCCACCACCATCAACAAAACACCAAATGATGGAATTTATCGTGGAAGAGTGGTGTTGCATCCCTCCAATAGAGTTCCAGACACTTGTAGAATCTATGCCAAGGTGCATTGAAGCTGTTCTGATGGCTCGTGGTGGCCCAACACCCTATTAACACACTTTATGTTGGCGTTTCCATATTTTGGCTGTTACCTCATTGTCATTGACAATATGTGCTTGTTTCATTTAAGCCTTAGCTTAGAGGCAGAGCTTGTGCCTTATTTATTTACTGGCCTGCAGAATGGAAGTCTTCTGGAACAGTGTACACAGAAGACACTGCCACAGCGACCTACCCAGAATCTGCAGTAAATACAAGCACTGGGCAAACAGAGAGGGGCCTGCAAACAGCACTTTACGAGGAGCACCGTTTCCACAAAAACCTGCAAGAGAGCTGCCAGCACTCCGTGACAGCAAATAACCATCTCCTTTATAGCTACTCCAGACCCCATCAGTAGCATTCATTCCTGACCAGCACCTAGCAGGTAAACGTGATGCCAGCAGACACTTGTGCTGGTCAGCAATCAGTGGTGCCAAGAAAGCAGGCATCAAAGGAGCAGCTGGCAAGGTGACCAATACAGACACTTTCTCCTGATTTGACATAGCCCACGTCCTTGAGTGCCACTGCATAAGGCTCACTGCCACACGCGTGACATCATAGCTGTTAAACAGGCCCGATACCATCGAGAGAAGGCCTGATACAATCAAGGCTCTGACCTGCTGCTATTAAAATGTTAAAGTTAATGCTAAAAATAGAAGAGCAACGTCTTGGCCTTATACCTCTCCACGAGAAACGGGAGAAAGGCACGACTGCCAATTTTGGCAATCTGTGACCAGCGCGGGTCAACTTTTGCATGTGATTCCAGCTCTTGTTGCCAGGAAATATGATTAATAAAATGTCTTTGCAGTTACAAGCTGGATTCCTGACCCAGGCACTCGAGAAGGAACATTCCTCACAGCTTGAAGCGGAGTGCCGTGACGGGTTGTCCGCTACAAAACGGTCGCGCACTCCTGAGCGGGGAATGGAACCATAAAACCAGTCAAACCCCTCCCCAAAAAAATGCCAATAAAAAATGCAACCAGAGGAAACTGATGCGCAAGTGCTTTTGAAATTCATTTTTGCTAATAGTTAGAAACCATGCTGTTTGCACTCCAGAGGCAGAGCAGTATGTATAAACACTGCATTCTGATGAACCACACAGCACCTGACATGTGGGGCAGCAGTGTAGTATAATGGTTAGAGAACTGGGCTTGTAGCCGAGAGATTGCAGGTTTGATTCCCAGTTGAGGCACTGGCGGTGTACCCTTGAGTGAGGTACTTAACCTGAATTTCTTCAGTAAATATCCATGTGTATAAATGGATCATACGTGAAGAGACACAAACTGGGTAAGTCGTTCTGGATACGAGCATCTAAAACGTCAAAATGTTAAATTAACCACACACAGGTATACAGTCCATTTCATTCCCTAGATCTTTCAAGGGCCAGATGTGGAAAATGTAAATGCACACCTCCAACGCTGGTGAAAATGACAGCACTTCAGTGGTGGAGCCACTTGCAAACAATGGCAATATTTATGTTCCCGCCGTTGCGAATTTGGGTGTGCCAGTGTCCTCGTCTGACACGAGCAGTGTCCCGCGGGGAGAGGGGCGGAAGGCGCAGGCACACCCCCAGCGTTATCGAACCTTCGTATCTCCGTTAAAAAAACCGTAGGATCGGTTGGAGCTGCATGGTAACTGTCCACAGGGACAGGCACAGCTGCAGAGTGCTTATGTCCTGCCCTCCCCTGCAGGGGACCAGATGGCACACGCACACATTTGGGGCTCGGCGGGAGAACGGGGGGAGGGGGAATCTGGAGAGTCAGGCCCAGTGTCTGTGAGGTCTTGCCACCCTGTCCTGTCCCGTTGGGCCCGGGCCTTCGTCACACTAATTACAGGCCGAGCGGACCCTCAAAGGGCGCGGCTTTGGGGACTTGAAGGGAAAACAATGAGTAATGCAGTAATGCTTGTTTTAAGAGCTTCTCTAAATAAATCCCACAGAGAAATTGAATGTTTTGCGTTGTGTTTTTTCCCCTCCCTCCCTCCCTCCATGGTCGCCCCTCTAAAGGAGGTTTGGATAGAGCTTTGCAGGGCTGTCAGCTGGTACATAAAACCTTGCCATGCCATGTGGATAGGGGACAGAGCAGATCCAGGCGTGTGCTTCATATACGGGCACTTACTAAAGTATGCGGGACAACTTATATCGGGTAACGTAGCACAACACAACAGATATCCAAAGAAAAAAATGGATTTTTACGAGGGCGATTCAGTTGAAGTGTATCACCAGAGAGGTATATAAACACCTACTGGTTACAGATACCACTGAATCACAACCACACAGATGCGGCTGATGCGCCAAAAGGATTATACCATTTAATTATCTAAAACATACAGCACAACTGTCCAACAGATAATTATACAATAAGAAACATGAAAAGAAGTAACAGCAAGATCATCTAATCTTTAAAAACCTCAGGACTAGCTTTCCAGATGTTACTGTATATAGCCTGAATTTTCAGCCACAGGGTCAGGATGCTACCTCTCGTTGTAGATGCATTCTGACGGCCAAGAGCAGAATTTCAGAGCGCATCTGAAACAATAAACAGTCCCTCCGTCATACTGTGACTTGCGGAGAGGACAGGATTTTCCGCATAGACGGAATAGCTGCGTGTGGCACCTCGACTCCCAGCTCTCCACTTAGTGGTCTGGTGCTCGGACGAGCCAAAACTCACAGCTCTCCTTCGTTCCCGCCCTCGCGCTAGCTCGGCTTACCGTCTGCGCTGCCTGCCTCCCGTGTACAGCGCGGCGGAGACGGTGTGGTCCGACCAGACCGGAAGGTGAACCGCTGACTCACGGCATCGCGTGGCACAAACTCACCAGACACGGCATTACGCCTGGCCTGCTATGCCAAAGACCCAGCTCTCCAGGACTGGGAATTCGCCTGCCCAGTCCTGGAGGTCTAAGCCTGTAACTAGAGCACAGAGCCACCGATAAACTCACTTGTCAGCCACTGGCTTGGCGATGCTCTCGAAGATATCTTCCTGTCTGGCCTCTTGATCAAACACCTTCTGAAACCTGAAGAATAAAAACAGGAAATGTGAGTGCAAAGACCAGACCAAACCAGACCAGACCAGACTAATTGAAATACAGACCTCTCATAGCTACAGCATCTCTGTACTACACCTGAGTCAGGATACTGTCTTAGAGCTGTGATAATGTGGTGATGGACAGATAATGATTTCAAAATATTAAGACTGTAGCTATTTGTATACATAATTCAGTTTTGTCTCTGAGACCCAAGCATATCACACTTACTCTAGAGATTACCTCTTTACGGAAAAATATAATGTATAGAATAACTTCCCTTGATAATTTGTGGATTTAGGGGCTTCCAACACAGCATTAATGTAGATTCACTTTTGATTATAGGAAATCAAGAGGCTAAGGCTAATGGCTAAACTGGTAAAAGGCTAATGTCCTTGGCTTTACCCACTACTTAACCCAGAACATAATGTTGCACATTTTACAGTATAATTTCGGAATCTTTGCCATTTTGAGATTTTTCTAAACGGGAGATTCATCTGGGCAGTTCTCCACATGAATGTATTCTCGTAAATTTCCATGTGTGCGGAAGGTTACTCACACTTACAAGCAAGCCCCACCTCAGCCAACACAGTCCAAAGGAAGGACAGCCTCTTAAAAGAAATGGCCTTCTATGCTCTAAATTTGATCCTTTATTTTCATGAGCGCAGGGAACCTCTGCAGTCTATTAAAAGCACGGTGGTTGACAGAATGCACTGTGTTACTGCCTGGGGCTGGAGCTGTGAAAGCACTGGCCAGAGAACAGCCACGCCCATTTGATGGCACTCCAGCCTTCACAACCAGAATAAGCCAGATGTTGCAGCTGCCGACTTGTCAATTCAGCAGCAAACTCGCTAACGGCCACGTTCCATTCGCGGTTTCTAAGAAAAGCCCAGAGCCTCATCTCCAAAACGTACACGTCCCACTTGTCCCGATGTCAGGGGTTTGAAATGAACCCTTATGAAGTGAGCGCCACGTCGACCCCTTAAACTGCTCTGTGCCCACCAATGCCACCGGGAGGCCATGGGTCCCCCATGGGAGATCCGGACAGAGAGTCAGGGAAGGAAAAAGGACGTGACGCGTTTGCTCTCCTCCACTTCACCTGAATCTGTAGCTCTCCTTCTTGTTGTTGATGAAGCCGTCGGCCAGGTCCCGGGGCACCACAAACTCAAGAGTGGAGCCCACCCTCTCTTCCTCCTCATCTACGGCGTACACCTAGACCAGAGGGCCAACTTTATCAGCACGCCTCCAGGGTTATCCACAAGCCAGGATTAAGTCAACATTTCACCTTAACTTTCTTACTTTCAACAAATGTGTTCCTTTTTTTCTTATTCACACATACAGTTGGCACTCACACAGCACTCAGTTCAGCAATCACCAAAATTGACTTGCCAACTTTGTTTGAGGTTAAACATTTAGGCCAATGTTAAGGACATATGTTGATTGAATCCAGGCCATAGTTAATGCAAACTCTGATGTAACCACTATTTGGTGCCAAGCCAGAATTACGTAGCTCCATCCATTTATATTCATACTTTACTTCCTGTTTGGCACCAATAAGAGTCATTCACACCTGCCATAATCCTATATTAATAACCTTGCATGAATTTGACATACAATTTCCCTCCACATCAGACAAGGCAGGAACCACACAACCCACCAGAAAACCAGGGCATGAAAAAATAAAAACCAATCATTTTTATTTTTACTCCTTTTAGAAAACAGAAGAGAAGCACAAAGTTGGCCTAATGTTGCGCTGAGAGACCTCTCCTCCAGCCCCCTTAAGCTCTCTCATACGCCTCTTCATGTTTTAATGGGATATAACTGTGAATCCAAAGCCTCTGCCAAACAGAGACAAGATGAGACCTATATAATTAGATCTCCTTTGTTCCTCAGTGCGCCCGCCGAGGTGATCCTCTGGTCTTCGTTCAGCGTGATGATGAAGGTCTGAAGGTCTCGCGTAGCCCCAGGGCACTACGGTGCTGCGCTTTATGACATTAAACATTTTACTGCACGTGTAGGCCCAACCCCCCCCGCTCCCTCTGGAGTAATCCAATGACTCTTCCATTAGCGGCTCCGCTCGGACAATAAGCGATGATGTTGATGATGTGGACGATCTGCTGTGGGGGCGGAGGGCTGGCTTTGGCCAGCGGTCCCCTGGACCTCATCGAGTCCCCGTTCCACCGTGCTGAGGAGACTCTTGAGGACGTGAGACAGCCGCTGAGTGAGGAGCAGACCGCGCAGCTGCGGCCCAAAGTTGCACTGCGCTCCCCGGAGGGACACTACAAAGCGCTTACAGACAAACACTACAAAGGCAAGAAACTGAAAAAGAGCCAAGGGAGGATGACGCACAATAATAAAGACTATAGATACACTATGGTCAAACAGGCTTTGAAACAACCTTTTGAGGGGGTAAGACAGGACTTTGAAGTCACAGAGAGTCACAGAGATGTTCTCTCTTGTGAATCACTTGGGGTTGCATACGTGTCATGTATCATCAAAATATGTGTATTATTATTAGTAGTAGTACAAACATGGCCTCACACAAGCAAGTACACAATGCACTGCACACTTTGTGTTATTTTCAATGGGTTAAGGGAACATTTCTGTGGCTATATAAAAAGTTAAATGCTACAGAATCAATGTATTGCAAAGCAGGGGACAATCGCAAAGTTGTCGATACAAAGAAACAAATCTTACGGTTTTAAGCTTCCATCATATTAATGTTACTTGAATAAAGGTTTTAAACTATGCATCTTCAGTTACTATATAAAATACACTAAACATTAGTACACTCTGCACATAACATGTATGTCAAATATGGCATCCTTTGAATTTATTTATTATATTATTATTATTATTTATTTGTAGGGGAATTAGTTTTGTATCGGTAAAAAAAATGGCACACTGCATAAACCGCAGACTTGTCCACTATCATAAGAAAACTACATACAGTATTTGAAAGGTGACACATTACAATGGCACTTGATTTATATTAGGCTGGCTATCTAAATATGTAACGACTTTTTATAGTTGACTCATTTGTAATAAACTATTGGCACATGGCACTTGATCTCGGCTTATCATTGATTTGATTCTACAATTCTGCAGCACGGGTGCTCGTGAAGTTACTTTTTCTGACAACTCCTAAATCTGAGTTGCTGGATTGCAATGCTTCGGTTTGTAACCTCATTTATTGAGGCTAACTGGATAGCTATTATGCAAGCCATTTACAAAATGTTCATGTTCATGTTCATGTTATGAACCACCCGTTGAAATCAAACAAAAAAGTTAGTACACTCTGCAGTTTGCACTAAATCTTTAAAGAATCGCGTCATATTATAGCCTATTAGTTCGTAGTTTAAACATTGCTTTGCCATAATTTGCGTATAGACAAACATCCTGACAGCTAGTCGCCGTTACTCCTTCCCTTACTGTATAACTAAAGAGTTAAGTTAGCTAACGTTTGCTAGTTATTTGCATTTTGTAGGTTGCTGGCATCGAGGTCAGCTAAAGTAAGCGTACGTTAGATGGAACTGACAGTCCCAATATTACTTCCAAATGCATTAACGCAACCTGCTCATTTTAATTCATGAGGCAATACTGACAGTCAAGCAGCTAGCTAGCATGTGCACCTTGCATGCTGCACACGCTACCTACTACCAGCTGCTAACGTTATGCTGGGATGAGAAACAAAGGCTAGCCACCTAGCTTATTCTGCTAGCTACTCACCGAGGTGGTTTTCTTAGTCGGTCTGATGCGGGCAAAGATCTGAATTGTCTGCTTAACCATTGTCGTATTCGCCGATATGTTAATAAGTATATAAATGTATATATCTAGCTATATTGTGTAACGATTGGCTGTACAACTTGTATTTTGGAAACTGAATAAACTTTTTACATTGCCCACTTTCCCCCATTCGATTTTGTTTTAGCAGTTGCCAGGTGAACAGTGACGCTGAATCTGGGGAAATACGTGCTACCTGATTGGTCCAGGAGTTGATTGTTCCGGTGTGTCCGAGGTCCAGGGATTTCTCGTTGTTCTCTGTAGTTATCGCTAGCAGGTGCATTTGAGGGAGGGCGGAAAAGACATGAATCGGATCTGTTCACATTTTTCTTACTTTTTCCTTGTCTCCTTGTTGCTGGACCGCGATCACCACGTGCATGATGTAACATCATTTGTTGGAGTTGAAAAGAGAGATCTTGCACGCAAGCAAACGTTTTTGGTAAGCTTTACTTTGAATCTTTTTAATTTCAGTATAGATGTTCATTAAGGCATTGTAACAGGTCCCATGCATAATTCAATATATTGCTGCAATGCCTTAAAATGTTCTAAAATGAATGAGATGCCGTGCACATAAAGTTTGATTAATAATTCGTTCTTTCGTTGACTTATTGCTCAAAATTAATATTGATTTACGTTTGTAGCTTCATGGTTATATGTGTTTATGTCTGTGTGAATGATATATCACATTCCAAGGGAGAAGTTTCCTTCAGCGCACTACGTGTTATTTATATTTTAATTAAAATGTTAATAAAACAGTCAAGGGAACGTTTATAATAGAATTACTGTCAAATGTAATAATATAAATATTTGCTGTTCGTCATTACCTTGAGCTCCGCCTACTGGATGAAAATAAAATGGCAGGAGCTATTGACCTCTCGAGACACTCGTGCGTCATTCGTGTGACAGCTTGGGTCTAATTGCCAAGTGTTTTCCTTAAAATAAATATTAAATCGTTTTAATAAAGTCATTAGGACGGAAGACAAAATTGCCATAGCTGTGTAGGTTTGATGTCTTGATGACAATGTTGAGCAATATTTAAAACGTGAAATAAGGAGGTATAACATTTGCTAAAGTAAATTCCACTCCAGTTTATTCGTTGACTTTATCTTAGATGATAAAAAAGGTGTTTTATATATATATATATATAATCTTATTTATTTGTGCATGTTTAAGTCTCCAGTATGCTGTATTCCTAGGTTGGGCTGAAGAGTGATGCATATGTAATCTAGCATGTGTTAGAGAATAGGTTTCAAATTTGTCACCAGAATGTTTAGACTCTGGCCTGTGTCACTCTACTCTCTTTTGCTGGTTGTCATAAATATCTGATTCTTGCTGATGAGAGGGGGCAGTGAGAGGGAGAGAGAGAGAGAGAGGGGGACGGGGGGAGCGGTGAGAGAGGGAAAGAGAGGGAGTGTGCTCTGGGAGGCGGAGGCAGTGTGAGGTTGCTCTCTGCACTGCACAGCACGCCGTCCACTCGGCACCACCGGATTACTGAGAGGAAGCCCAGTGAGCCCAGTACGGCCGAGTGGGAGCCCTCTGGAAATGCACTGGACCCTGCACTGAGCCTGCTGGCCCCTGGCTGTGCTCCTTAGTGTCTCCCTGCACGCTGGACAATTACAACCTACAGATCACATAGGCTTTGCCACCGTAGACCAGAGGAAAAACCCTGGGCTGGACAGAGGGAACAGGGTTGTGTCAGATCTCTTCTGAAGCAGGTAACTCCCTTCTTTCTCTGTGTGTGTGTTTTTTAATACCCCTTCTGCCACCGGCTCAGCGTTTAAATCAAGTGAGCATGTTAATATCCCGGCGGAAACGGGTTCGAGACACTTGTCAAGGATGGATGGAGGCTGTATGCACCAATGGAGACTTTCAGACAGAGAGAGGAGACTTCAAAATGTTCATTGATGTTTCACTGATTGTTTTAACTTGGCTGTCTTAACTTCAAAGATCTCCCGCTGAGTTATTTGATTGGAACATGTTTTTCTTTTTTCTTTTCTTTTTTTCCCTTTCACGTGATAAAATCGTCTTGCCACTCCTCTAATGTAACCTCTCGCAAGGAGCAAAGGTATGAATGGGTTTTACTGATTCAATGGGTAATAAAAATAAGTTAATAAAAAAAAGGAGTTCAAAGACGGGGCTTTTTGCTTGGCCTGCAGTGAAGCGTGTTCATTCAATTAGAGCCCTGTGCACCTACAGTTTGGCTGGAGCGAAGGTATTGGCACAAGCAGCAGGGGATTGTAGCTGTAGGTGACTGTACAGCCTGCATGGCCACTGAAATAGAGCTGTTCTAAAGAACATATGGACCTCTTGGGACTGCTTGTTTCCTTGTCCCCATCATGCCTGTCAGACTATTGTAAAAGGCTGATTCAATTAAAAGGGAAAAGAAAATCATCCCAGTCTGTATTTTGTAAACAAAAGTCTGCCGTCTGTGGTCGATGCCTTGTTCACTTTTCTGCTGGTAGTCGCACTGGAGTGAAACAGAATATTTTCAGGGGTTGTTTTTGTTTTTCTTTCTCTCTCTCTCTCGCTCTCTGAATCGGGTTCATATTTCACTGCATCACGCCGTGTCTTGGCATTTCACCTGAAGCCAGGGCACTTGCCCAAAAATAGCCTGCCAGGAAGCTACCACCCAAAGCATGCTACCAGGAAGTGTTCGCACGGTGGTGCCAACCGGTAGGAGGCGTGTGGTTTGCCATGGCGGTACCATGACCAAATGCACCAAATGCTTCAGCCGCTCTTTATGAGTGAGCAACACAGTTTTACCGAAGTCCATGATATGGGGTCTTGACAACAAGTTGGTGGCGGGCACATGGAGGTTGGAGGACACGTGCGTTTATATTACTTTTGACTCTTCAGTCGCTCTGAAATTGCAGATTTGCATTACAATCCAATATTTATTTTTTTGCTAGTGAGAATAAGGTTGTTTTTTCCTGAAACGGCTAACTACACATTGCTGGCTTTTTTGTATTTGTCATTTCTGATGGATGTGAGGGTTGGAAGCTTTGATATAATACAGCCCTGGGCGTAATCAGACCCTGTTCAGCTAATCAGCAGAGATTCATGGGAGGCCAGGGTGAAGTGCTGCATAGAGGCCAGGACGCCCAGCCGGGCTCCAGCAGAATGCATGTCTCTTTCCCCGGACCCGACCTGCTGTGTGTGTTTTCAGGGGGATCCTCTGCTCGGGTTTCACCTTGGATGGCTTTGTGCCACACAGAGTGCTGTAACCTCTCCAGAGAGTAAGACATAGAAACGATTCATTCGTCTTCAGACTAAACTTTCCACACAGAGCACAGCTCTCATTTTCAGTACAGCATCACCCCCCCCCACCCCAGCACCTCACGCACAAAAACACACACACTCACTCACCCACCCGCGCACGCAAACACACACACTCACTCATTAACTCACTCACAGACATGCCACACACAGACACCACACATACACACCACACACACACATTCACCCATGTGCACACACACCCACGCACACACACTCAAACACACACACATACACACACACTCACTCACTCACTCACAGACACACCACACATGCACACACATGCACACACACTCACTCACTCACTCACTCACTCATTTACAGACACACCACACATGCACACACACACACACTCACTCACTCACTCACAGACACACCACACACAGACACCACACATGCACACACATGCACATACACTCACACTCACTCACTCATAGACTCGCCACACACACAGACACCACACACATCTGCGCATGCAGGAATTATGGCATTCAGTGTCACCCAAGGAGCAACAGAGTGTGTTCAATAACACAAAGGCGTGGAACGACCTGATGACAGAAGCTTGTTTTGTGCCGGGCTATTTCCTGCAAAGCCTATTGACTCTGGAGATCTAATTAGGATATATATATATATATATATATAATTTTTTTCCCCTAAACTATGCCGGATGATTGAAAGTCACATTGAGCTTGTTGTTTCACCTAAATGATTAACATCGGCGTGGAAGGGGCTCATGCCCCCGTGCAGGACGCTCATGCGTGAAGGTTTTCCCCGGGCATCGCGATTCACTGACGTGTTTCCAATCGCGCTCCCGATTGGAGCAAACGGGGCCCCTCGCATTCCTGGCTTTGCCCACGTCGTGGTTGTGAACGTCCGCCGTTACGCAACTGGACCCGTGCAAAAAAGTGCATTGTACTGGCAGCAGGGCTCTGACACGCTCCCTCGATCGGCCGGCTGTGCGTGAGTCACGCAGCACCCCTGCCGGGGCACGTGGTCCCTCTGCCGGCCGTGGTGAATGCCAAGGGGAGCAGGGGGGGGGATGTGACAGCCTCCCGGGTCAGGCTCGGTGGCGGGTGCTGGTGGCCAGGGCCTCACAGCACGACGATTCGAGTGACTCATCCCTCTGCGTGGGTGTTTGTCAGCTGTGCTGAAGAAGAAGAAAATAAACCGCTGGCAGACTTGCCCTGCTGTTGCTACACACCTGTTGGAGCTGGAGCTGCAGTGGAAGCTTTTATCTGAGCTCGTCACGCGGCGTGGCTTTCCACAATGTGGCGCACAGTTCCTGGAGTCGTGCTCATGGGGGCGTCTCGCTGTTTTCAGACGACGTGATACCGTTCAGTGCAAACGGCACGGCGGCGAACTGGTCGAACCTGGTGATTGGTGATCTTTTATCGTCGGGAACTGATGGCGCCCGAAACCCAGCACAGGATTATCTGCTGAAATCACGGCGGCTTTCAGCTCAGGTTTCTGCACGTGGGGGAAAGCATGTAACTGCCAAAATGTCGAAAACGCCACATAAAGTGTCTTAATAGGGTGTTGGGCCACCACGGGCCACCAGAGCGGCGTCAATGTGCCTTGGCATAGGTCCTACAGGAGTCTGGAACTCTATTGGAGGGATGCAACGCCATTCTTCCATGAGAAATAGCTCCTTCCATTTTGTTGATGGTGGTGGAAAACACTGTCTCAGCTGTGATCACAGATTTCACACAGAAACTCTGTGATCATACAGAATGGCTTTGTATTTATTGGCATTTACCTTGCCCTCTAAGAGGTTGAGTGGACCTAAACCATGCCAGGAAAATGCACCCCACACAATAACAGAGCCACCAGAACCCTTAATTTACTCAAGTTTTTCCTTTATTTTGGCAGTTACCTGTATATTGATCAATAGGATCCATGCTAGTCAGGATCTCAGTTAGTCTGATGTCTTGGTTCACTGCTTGTTTGTTTGTTAGAATTTTCATATTTCTGGGATGCCAGTCAACCCCAGCTGCCACTCTGGGTAAATTCAAATCTAGCACCCCCCTCCTAATAAAATTGATTGAAGAGAGTTCAAGTCAAAACAGAGAAGCAATATTCAAATTCCGAACACTCAAATGTACATGACCGCAGGGACAGACCAAAAAATAATAACATGCTGTTCAAATAATTTATTGTGGTAATTTGACAACCGAATGTGCCCTTTGACTTTTTTGTACGTTTTCCATTTATTTACTAATACTGCTTGCAGGAATGTTGTTTTCAGTGAATTAATGAATTAATGATATTGATATAGCGCCTTTCAAGGATCCCAGAGAGGTTTAAGGTGCTTTCACTGTTAACATGACGAGAGGGCGAAAGCCAACTTACTGCATGTTTGCAGCAATGTTGTTTTTCAGTGAATAACTGAATGAACTAATGGCATGGATATAGTGCCTTTCAAGGATTCCAGAGTGGTTTACGGTGCTTTCTCTGCCAATGGGAAAAGAGGGAGAAAGCCAGACGGCCTCTGATTAAAAAAACAGTGGCTGTCTGTCTGTGTGTCTGTGTGTCTGTCTGTGGAAGGCTGTGGTTTTGGCTCGTGTGCACACTCCGGCATGACCGCCCCGCTGACACACAAACCTGTCCTACCATGCGGACCACATTCTTCTCCCAGCCGTCTGCTAAACACCACACAGAGCTAGATTTATTGTGACTCTGACTAATCGTGTCACATTTTACCGAAAGGAACACTGTGCAAATGTTTCGCTTTTATTTAAAAAAGTCGGCCTAATCACGTTCCTTCAACTGCGGGAGGATGTTAAGCAGCCATTGTGTCACTCCATGCCTAGTTCTATCCAGAACCAGTCTGGGAGACTTACCTGTGCTGCTTTCCCAAGCCTCAGCTCTGTACAGAGGCCAAACTGCCACTGGTCCTGCTACCATTCAGGCCTGTGGCGAAGCATAACAGCCAACTGCTTTGCTTAAAGTGGTATTGAAATGAATGAGGTCTTCTGGAATCGGCTTGTCTGAGTGTAAATGCCCCGGATGGTGTGGATCAAGGCCGAAATTACCTTGGGACACATCCCCCAATATTCAGATATGCTCAAAATGTCCCCCCCCCCTAGCTGATATAAAAAATATTTGGTCCCCCAATGTTGACTCCTGGGACGGCCTTGGTGTGGATCCTGGGAAACCGAGACAGTGACGGGCGCTTTAATGATAAAATGAGCGCAGTCATCTTGGTTTTTAAATGCCGCTGTGGTACTTTAGTCTTTAACTCTAACCCACTCTCTGTGGGTGGCTAATTTGTTCTGTAACCAGAGCTCACATCGTGGAGGGAAACTGCTGTACTGTAGAGCATCTGCTGGCCAACACCTCGTAAAGGTGTTGAGGGAGCTCTCTCTCTCCATTTTTTTATGTCTCTCTCGCACATTATTTTTTCAATTTCAATTTGCTTTTATAGCAAGGAGAAATGTGCTTTGATATTGAACATGAAATACAAATTAAAAATTAAAGCCACAAAATAAAACAAAAGAAGAAGAGAATCATCAATTATCATCTATTTGATTTGAAATTGATGAGATAAAATATCAAATTTACAATTTACAAAAAGAGATGTCATTAACATAAAAGGTCAGAGGTCAGGACAAGGACGAGCCAAGGTCCGTTTTCTCTTTCCCTCCATCCATCTCAGATCAGCCACAAGGGGGTTCATTGTGAAAGTGAAAGTGCAGCTGTCTCAAGTGGACCACTGTAAAAACAACCCCGTTTATCAGCATGCCTGGCCAAGTTCTTCCCCAACAGTGACTTCACATACGGACTGCTGTAGAAGTAGGACACATAATCTCCAATAAATAACCTCCAGTGTTCCAATCGTCAGCGAGTTCAATCTTGTTCAGTTTTTTTTTTTTTGTTTTTTTTAAATAGAGCTCTACATTGACTTTAATCTTGTTTGTATTTGCAGAACATGAATTCACAAAAGTTGGAAATTAAACATTTTGCATTGCTTTCTAGTCAGCCATTATTGCAGCTAACAGCATTCTTTATAGCCAACCATGCATTTTCTGTTCCAACAAACGTAGCCCCAGCACATTGTCTGTCAATGCCACCGGCAGCCTAGCCTCGTCCGTGGAGAGCGATATGCAGTCACTCCCCAAACGTGAATGGTGTTCATCCTGTTCCTGAGAGCTGGGAACGATAGAGCCACAGGGAGAGGAATAAGCTGCAGGCTGATGTTCCAGTCACGGTGGAATTTCATTTCATGGTATGCGGTCTTCGCTGCGGGTCCGGTGTCTATCAAACCTGGGCATTCAGGTGCGCAGGTGTTCCTGCTAACCCCAGTTCTCGATCCATCGGCTTTCACTGAGCTGTTCGCCGAGCGCCGATCTCTAGTTGACATCCCAGCACTGAACCTGTTAAAATGATTTGCGACAGAAATGTGTGCTTGAATATGTGTTCGCTGTAATGGGAAGATAGAATCAGTTTGTTATTTTTATTGGCATCCTCCTCATGAAATTAATTCTGTGCAGCCGTCTTGGTTGAGCTTAAGAGGATTATTATGCAACTACTTATTTCAGGCCCCAACCGGACAAATACTTACTCTTGATGAATACAGTTGCACCCTTCCAATAATCTCGAACAATGAATACATTTATCAACGTCAAATACTTGCCGATACTTGAGAAGCGAGGTCAACCCCGGATCAGTGTTCAATCGAAGCAGGTGAACTGAGCGATCACCTGGAGCAGCCGGTCCCCGGGATCGGGTTTGTGAAACAGCGCTGCAGGCGCCGGCGACGCTGCAAGACACGTTTGGTTGTTGCAGCGCTTCGCGTTCTCACGCTGAGCTCTTGTCCCTTTTGTTTTCTGGCTGCATCGCGCCAGGCCCTCGATTGCTCAATCCTCCCTAAGTCCCTGGAGACAGCGGCGTGCGTGTCTGTGCAGATACAGGTCATTAAACTCATTAGAGCGTTTATTTGCCTAAACAGTCGCCCTTATTTAAGGCAACTTGCAGCATGTTCCTAATTACGTGTGTGCCCATGTTATACCCGTGGGTTCTCCCAGGAGTCATTAAGGTGCAGAGCTGAGCCAAAACACCGGGTAACGGAGTCACGCCTTAGTTTAGTGCAGAAAACTGCACCAGCCTCATGCCAGAGCTACCTCTCTGCTCTGATTGTCCAGCACTGGGAACCTACACCCAGGGTACGCATTTGGTTGGACATCTACTAGGCCTGTGCTCACAATGTCCAAACATACACATTCCCTGTTTACTTTTTGGACTACAGTTACCCCTGGGAACTTTACTTTACCTAACTTTCAATTCTTGATATATACAGGTAAATGTCAAAATGAAGGCAACACTTTGGTAATGTCAGGGGGACACTCAAACAGCCGATGCCTGGGCTAGGAGTGTCCCAGGTGGGCGGGGGCCTCATTGGAAAAGAGGAGGGCTGGGTTTATCTACCGGTAATGGCTGTGGCACCCCCTCCCCCCACAGTACTGCACCCACTTAAAGGATCCAGTTTTTTTTCCTTTGCTGTTTACCTTGAGTTCATTTACTGGTAAGCACCCATTTATTTTGGCAGTTACCTGTACATCAATACGTTATATGAACACAGCACACAACACAGTGTCTCTGGTGTCATTTGAAATCCGAATATAATTTTATTGGGCCTAGAGAGAGCAGATTTTCCAGCCAGACACATCTCTACCTTGTGATTTAGATGACAGTTGTTACATACATGTATTATTATTATTATTATTATTATTTCGACTACATTGTCCATTTGTAAATATTAGTATATCACTAAATAACAGATCATCAAGCTCTCCCATTGTTTCTTGCATTAGCTCTTGCGTGATATGACAGTTTCAGGCGCCGGCTTCGCTGCCCGAAAGCGAGCGGACGCGCACTGAAATCGCGACGCCAGATGCTTGTCTTTTTCAGGGCGTGCCGAAAATAGAAAGGAACATGTAAGAAGCTCCCTAAGGTTTTCTCCCTTTCCCATGCATTCATGCGCACATCATGTGAGCTGGATACAGATAGTAATGCATTAGACACAGGCTCTGTGCCGCGAATCGGCGCTCTGTAATTAGCTGCCGAAGCTCCGCATCGCCTTCAACCCCAGCCCGCGGACTTCATCAACCGACCATCGGTGTATGCTTTCAATAAAAAAAAGGGCTGCAAGCTCCTGGCTAATCAATTCCACATGAAAACTGTTTTGTTTCCCCTTCGGTAAAAGAGAAGTTGCTGTTTTTCAGTTTTTTCTACTTTGACAGACTTTTCAAGTTATTACAGGGCATGAAACAACGATATCTTTGGCCGTGGACTTTTACCGAGGGCTGGTGGTTCTGCCTGGATGCTCTGATGGGGCCTGCTCTGGCCTGTTATTCATGCCTTAATTAATGTCAACATCACCCCAGGACCGGTGACGGTCAGGAAATTTCAGAGAGGGCACGCCGTCATGCCTTCCCTCCCCACCGAAATGACAGGCCTTCCCTTCGGAGCAAAGGGCGCGGGTGGGTAGCAGGGGTGCGCTTGTGGGTGGGGGCTTTCCCCAGAGACATCCGCGCCCCGCGCGTCCATCAAATGAGTTGCCCCCGCCGCGCGATGCGCCTCCCTGGAAACAGAGACGTTTATATATCGCAGTGCGGCCTTTCAGCTGTAGTTGCAGCAGTGTGGGATCGGCGGTCGGGTTTGAACTGGGGGGAGAGTGGAGTTTGAAATGGTAAGAGAATGGAAAAGCTTTAGGGGATTAGAACCAGGTTGTCTGGTCAGCACATTCTAAACCAAGCTGCTTTGTTCTGTCGGGGTGCTTGTGTGTTTGTGAGTTTTGGGGGGTGTTGTGCACACGTGTGTGTATGTGTGTGCACGTGCATGCATTTTGTGTGTGTGTGTGTGTGTGTGTGTGTGTGTTTATGTTCATGTGTGTATTTGTGTGTGTGTGTGTGTTTTGTTTTGTGACTGTATGTGAATATTGTTGTTTGTGTATATGTGGGTTATAGGTAATATGTAGCACCCACGTTGCTCCAAAATGGCCTCTTACAAAAACAATGCAGGCAGGTGATGCCAAATTGATTTCCAAAAGTTGTTCATTCCTAGTTCTTGAAGGTACAGTGGTTCTCAGGTTGCTGGTTTTTAAATCTGCATTGGCGAGAGTGGGGTATCACCCTCGTGGCTACAGGAAACGTGACACCCTGTTAGGATCACCTGCATGAAGAGCCGAGGCGAAGCCTTTATATCTCTGTTATCACACACTCCACCAAGCAGGAGAAATGTCCGCGAAAACAACGCTATCAGCTAAGTCGGTGTCATAGGATATACCGTAGACAGCACAGGCACCAACCGGGCTGAGCTGCCACTGTTGACGGGCGACTTTGTGAGTACTTGGTCCAGGCCTGTTTCACTCCTCTTCTACATCTACATCTACATTGCTCGATCTTCCACCACAGTCGCTACACTCCAGAGCTTTATCACAGAGAAGAGGAAGAGCTCACTGCTATCGTGGAAAGTCTTCCTTGGTAGAAGAGGTCTAATTATGGTATTCAACGGCTTCATTGTCTTTTTTTTCTTTTCTTTTTTTTCCCTTGCTGTTTTTCTTGAGTCGGGTTTGCTGGTAAGACGTGGGGAATTCGTTGGGATTTAGTTGAATACTCCTCCCCATTGTCAAGACAAGAGGATGACTTTGCCAAACAACTGAACGCTGTCATGAAACCCACAATGCATGCGTTCTTTAAATGTTGTGGTGGTGGGGGGGGAGTTGCAAACACAGATGAAGCAGTGAATCAATTTCAAGCTGCTTCTGTCTCCGGATCTAGAAACCTGCTGAGGGGCGAGGGGACTCGTTACAAACTCATAAGCACGGCAGGAAATTATTGAGGAAATTTGGAAATCCGAATATAATTTGATTGGGCCTAGAGAGAGCAGATTTTCCAGCCAGAACACCTCTCTGCCTTGTGATTTAGATGACAGCCGTTACTTAAATGTATTATTATTATTATTACTACTACTACTACATTTGCCATTTGTAAATATTAGTATATCATTAAATAGCAGATCATCAAGCTCTCCCATTGTGTCTTGCATGAGCTCTTGCGTGATATGACAGTTCTGTAAAACAATGTAAATACCTCTTTCAGACTATCCTCTTGTGTGTGTGTGTGTGTGTTTTAACACTGACGAGCACAATGAGGCTGTGACATAAGCAGGTAAACGGAGGGATTATATGGGCACTGTTGATGTGTGGGGGGGGGGGGGGGGGAGTGAGCAGACGCAGGTTTCTCTACACCTGCTGGGGCTCGCGTGCCACGTTTGGCTTGGCGCAGGCGGGCATGACGAATGGGAAAAGTCGGGAAAGCTCCTTCTTTGCTGTGCCTGGAGGGGGTGGAGGGGTGGACATGGAGTTTCTATATTTTGGGAAGAGCTGGATTCTGCACACGGCTGCACGGGGGATTCGGTCTCGGGACAGAGAGCAATAATTAAATTGTGTGTGGAGAATGTATACGTTTCTGTTTTGGGGGTTTTTCTGGGGTGATTTTTGCCCTGGAGCAGAGAGAGGGAGAGAGAATGGGAGAGAGAGCATAGACAGAGTGTGAGGGGGAAAAATATATTTTCTCATTTAATTCTGGATCCATTTTTAAAAAATAGCGACTCCCACTCCTATCATTATAAAGCCCTGGAATGCCAAGCGATGAGCCCAGAAAAGAGCCCACTCAGCCAGCTGGTACTGAGGCTGACGCTACTGACATCCACTGACAACAAGCAGCCTCAGGACAGCGCAGTAACACCACAGCAACCAAGTTATACAACAACACGAACGTTACATTACAAACAATCAAAAACGCAAGGCAAAATGGAATGTTATCTGGCCCCAAACAGAGAATACACCATGGCAGACTATCTGATCACAGTGAAAAATCATAAAGTGCGTAAAACATTGACAAAGTACAGACTTAGCACAGCCCGGCCATCGAGACTGGCAGACACCAGCAGACCTGGCTGCCCAGACAGCACAGGTTGTGTTCATTCTGCAATCTCCGCTCTGCCCATCCCAGAGAGAGAGAGAGAGAGAGGAAGTGAGTGACAGTGACAGTGAGAGCGACAGAGAGAGAGAGTGACAGTGAGAGTGAGAGCGACAGAAAGAGAGAGATAAAGAGAGCCTTGAGAGAGGCAGTGTGGAGGCCGCTCTGCCCAGCCCTTCCCTCCCCAGCCCGGCGTGCGGAGCGTGTCAGCTGCCTGCGGTTACACTTTTAGAAGGTGGGCAGGGGAGAGCCGGGACCTCTCCCTGCCGCTTGGCTGCAGTTTCTCACAGCGCAAGGCCTGCGAGCCTGAGCCCAGAGCCCTAAAGAGCACTAAACACCCAAACTGCAGGGTATAAATAGGTTTCTTGGTTTGCAGCGGCTGAAACGCCAACATCTTTTCAGAAAAAGAATGGACAGAAAAAAAAGGAGAAAGAGAGCAAGAGGCATCTGGAATACAGACCGTGGAAGTGAAGGGGGAAAAACAAAGAGTTAGAACTAAGGAAGGAGAAAGTGGCCCGAAAACTAGAAAAAAGACCGAAAAACAGAAAAAGAGAAAGACATAAAAGAGGGACTCTGTAAGTCTGGATGAATGGGAGAAAGAGTTTGCTGCTGGGGCACCTCCTCTGTGGACTGACGCAAGGCAGCAGTGACACCGTTATCAGAGCCAGCCCCCTGCCGTTCGGGAGACGGGGGGCGCACAGGAAGCCCAGAGGCCCGTTCTGTCCTTTACATGGGGCCGCGGGCGCCTGCCAACGAGACGGCTACTGTCTGGCGCCGGGCCACAACCGGCAGCAGACGCGGAGCGGGCCCAGGGTGCCTCGTCGGCCCCAGTGCCAGGTCGAAGCGATGCATCCTGGGAGACTCCGCGGTTCGTCTGTCTTCGCTGCGTCCTGCGCGTGGCAGGAGGTGTGCATCCGGAGAACTGGCTTTACATTTGTTTTCCACGCAGCCGCCTCGTGAGGATAAACTCATTTTGTAGATTGCTTACATCGCACAATGTGACTCTTTTTATCAGCGGCCGGTCCTCTCCATAGTTCTCTCTGTGATGTCCCCAGCCCCTCCCATCACAAGGGGGGGAGGGGTCTCTTGCTCTTGAGGTCTAGAGATCTCCTAGGCAACCGTGTGACCGAGCCCCCATGTCTGATGATCAATGGATGGCTTTTGTGACGGCAGTGGTCAGTTCATTTTGTGCCCCCTCTGAGCTGCACTCTGTCCTGGTTCTGCTCTGGGGTGAGGCCCGCTCCACAACAATGCCCTATCGAGAGCAGAGATCCCCGCTCAGTGACAGGGCTCGGAGTCTGCCCTTTTCAAGAGCAGAATGGATGTGAGTCAGGTCCCTGCTAACCGAAAACACCCCGCTCCAAGAGCAGTGAACAGCAGCCAGGCGTAGAGAATCTCGGGGGATCGGCTCCCGGAGGATGCCCGTCAGAAAGTCCCCCCCCCCCGATCCTCTCCAGGGTGTGGGCCCCGAAGCACAGCGTGGAAATGAAAGCCATCTGTGGCGCGGGCGCGAGAGAACGCAAGCTCGAATAGAGCGAACAGAGAGAAGAGCAGTCGCTCCTCTGACAACACGGAATTAACACCCTTTATCGCTCGCAGATGTGAACTCCGTCATCGCCATCGCCAACAGGTCAACAGCAACCGTTGATCTATATTAAGCCGGAGCATCGAAACCAGTTCACTTCTCTACGGTGGCGCGTAAATGTGTGTGTTGTGTTTTGTGATTGCTCATCCATTACTAATCTGATCAAATGTTGTCTGGTGGGGAAGCTGCGAAGTTGCACGGAGAGCCTTATGTAAACATTTCCTCCTCAATTTCAAAAACATGGCCTTAATACATTTTTTTCTTTTTTTTCTTTCTTTTTTTACAAACCCAAAGTCTGCAATTAAATTGAAAATGGCTTTATTGTGTTCGCCATAATTGCAGATCATTTCGACAGGAATCAACACACACAGGGAACTCTTAATGTAATTACACACTGTAATTATAACTATGCAACACCATATGCATCCCTGACACAAACCAGGGTGCAGAGAAAACACATCTTGTGAGGGATTGCCTGAGAAAAACAAACAAGCCATCTGAGAAAACAGAACAGTTGTGATGTATTATAATACGCTGAAGGAGTGCTGTGTGTGTGTGTGTGTGTGTGTGTGTGTGTGTGTGTGAGGGGTGGGGGTTAAGTGAGAGACATCTTTCACCACTGGGGGGCAAGAGAGGAGAGGAAGAGGAAGCCTGACTGGTCCTTCTGAGGAGAAACAGAGAGGAGAGAGAGAGGGGGCAAGAACATTAAAGGGAAGAGAGAGAGGGGGTATGGACAGTAAAGGGGGACAGGACACAGTATACCAGAGAGGAGAGAAAGAGAGAGAGGGACAGAGGAGACAGTATACCAGAGAGGAGAGAGAGAGAGGGGAAACGGGGGTCAGAGACAATATAGCAGGGGGGGGGGCATGTACAGAGAGAGTGGAACAGATGACGGGGGGGCGCCTTGGCAGGTACCCCTCAGAGAGAGCCAGGATAGCCATCCCTGTCCCGGAAGAAAGAGAGAGAACAGAGCAGTGGAAAAACTAAGCCCAGCCAAGAGTGGCTGTGAATAAAGAGGCAGAGATTGAAGGTGGGAAAATCCCAGTGTGGTGAGCAGAGCGGAGGAGCTGAATGGCCCGGGGGCTTGAGCAGAAGCCAGTGTGGGACAGCAGGGAGGGAGGCAGGGGCAGTGAGAGGTGACGAGGGCCTGAAATGGGGCAGGTGAGCACTAGAATAGTGAGCAAGCTGCTGGAAGGGAATACAATACAAGGACAGTGGAGGCGTGCCTGAAGAGAACCCCGGTCTAGACAAAACCAGTACCTGGTCCAGAGAGGTCATAATCAGACAGTGGGACGTACTGGATCCAGTAATTGGGTGCAGTACCACGAGTGCCCATCAGTGGTTTTCCAGGCCAAGCACCATTGATAGCCCCTGGCCTCCCCTTTCCAACGAGCCCCCACCTGCCCAGCTGGGACTCTCCTAGCCTGGGCCAGGGCCCCCCTGCAGGCTCCTGTATTCTACCCACACCGTGTTCTGTCCTTGGCTTTGAGGAAGGGCATTTAACAAGTGTTTATTTTGGCATTTGATTTACCACAGTTTGGCGATTGCTTAAATACATCATAACAAAAACATTGCATGTGAAATAAATTGTAGAATATATAACATTTTCTTGAATGCGTTTAATAAAAGTTAACAGCAAAGCACGGAGGGGCTAGGTTGAACAGAGCCCTTAATGCATAATGCAGTGGGAAAGGGATTCATGTGTAATGACACCACTCTTTGGGGGAAGCAGGGCAGGTGGATTTAAGGAAAACAGAGCGATATCCTCGTACACTCTTACTTTGATTGTTTAGCTCAGCCAACCAGTCAAAAATACAATCCCCTTAGAACAGGAGGAATATATTTCAGTGGACCAATACATTTCAACCCCATGCTCCCTTGGCCTGTGTCTGATGTCTGGTTCCACCAAGTCTCATGCTATTCCAGTCCTATTGAAATCCACAGTGGGACCATTGGGATGCTGTTATGGTGCTTGGCATGGTTTTGGTCCACTCAACCCCTCATAGGGCAAGGTAAATACCTGAGTTGATCACTCTTCTGAGTGATCACCTTCATCCTATGGTGAAGCATTTAAATCCTAATGGGAGTTGTCTCTTCCAAGATGCTAATGCAGCATCCACAGGGCACGAGCATGGCCGTATCTACCATTGAGGACACCGAGGTCATGACCTTGGTATTTTTTCCTTGGTGTTTTTTATTTTATTATTTTTTTTTTATACATACTGATTCAGTGTAATACTGAATAAAAGTGGTGAACTACTGTACATAAAATGACTTTGCTTCGGTATAGCAAAGAGTTTGTACAAAGCCAAGATTACCGCTTGCTCGCCTGATCACCGCCATCGTTATTACTTCTGTGTGTGTGTGTGTGGTGGTGAAGTGGACCCGTACTGGAACGTACTACGGATCTCATCGTTACTACAAAATCTTTGCTCAGCAAAGATGACGCAGTGACACTTGGGACGACTTTGCTGCACAACGGGAGTTATAACTCAGACTGCTGATCTGAAGCCAAGCGGAGCTGTAGGTGTAGAAATCTCTCACATTATAAAAAAGTTGACTGCTTGTATTATAACCAGATTAATGCTATTCATCTCCAGAGATCATCTGTTGATAGCTACATTGTGTGTAGTTTTGTGCAGTCGCTAGCCAAACTTAGCTGTCTCTGTCTAGCTGACTGTTACACAAACCACAGACTTTACAGTGGTGATAGGCTAATTTAACATAGCATACATTGACAGTGGTGATAGGCACAAAGCTAGCTACATTTTAGTGTGCATTTTTAGTGGCCATTCATAAAATCATGACAGTCTACTGCTCTTGTAGTGAATTAGCTACAAGGGTAGACTGATTACATAAAATATTTCTTAGTGACATTTCTCGTGACAAACCCCCCTAGAGGGGCTAGGTCTCATGACCTCGGTAATTCTCGACTCCTGGATACGGCCCTTGGCACGAGTGGTCACTGAATGGTTTGATGAGCATGAAAATGATATGCCATGGCTTTCTCAGTCACCAGATCTCAACCCAATGTAACACTTATGAGAGTTCTGGACTGGAGCCTGAGACAGCTTTTCCACCACCCTCACCAAAACACCAAATGATCTACAAGTTCTTTCTTTGATTTCCAAATTAAACTTTATGATTCGTAAGTTGGCAAAGTCTGTGATTCTCAAATTGGGTCTGGGGTTCTGAGGTTATGGCCTGCGATTTTCAAGTTAGGTCTGAGATGATAAATTTTGGCCTGTGATGAGGTCTATGATTCTCAAGTCTCAGGTTATACCCCCTGCCCCACCATCCTTTCCCCTGCATCATCAAATTATATATATATACTGGATATGCCATTTAGCAGACGCTTTTACCCAAAGTGACTTACAGTAATGAATGCATATATTTTCCAGTATATGTGGCCCCAATGGGAATCGAACCCACAACCTAAGCATTGTCAGCGTCATGCTCTACCCACTGAGAACCATTAGTTATGAAAGCCCAGGATTTCCAGAAACCTTCATCTCCCCATCTTCTCAATGTTGTTGTACCTGCTTGGAGGGCCACTGTCTGGAGAAGTGAAGGGATGTCAGTGTAACAGAATAGGTCTGCCACAGTATGCCCGTTCCCTCCAGAGAGAGGGCTAAAGCCAGGATAAGTGTGTCCCTAGCCTGGTATACATATCCCCTCTTGGTTGGAATGATGGAAAAGCACTTAATTTTCCTCAATTCTGTATGTGATGAATTCCGCTTCAAACATGGTTAGCGTGGCAGGGCAGTGTAACTGTATGACATGAATACGGTTCTCAAAACAGTTTGATTGCTAAAATGAATTGAGGCCGGTGATGGAGAGGTGGGCTGAGAGAGAGTCTCGGGGTTAACCATTGGGGCTAAGGTTACGGTCGGAGTGACGGTCCTTAATGTGAGACTAATTCCCTGTTGATATATTATACGCTCTGGATTATAAATTTGGAATCCTTCAGTTTTGAGCATCGAGGGGAGTAATCTTGGTCTGAAGATCATGTTTCTCCCTGGGGAAAAATCGCTCTGTTCCACTGTATAATGTCAACTCTGCTCTGACAGGTCCTGCTCTGCATGGGTGGACGGTGTAGCTACTCCTTGCCCTATCGCTTTAAAGCGCTTCAGCGGGTCCCGAGAAGAGGAGTTTTATGGAGATGCCCTGCGGCGCCGCCACACGGACTGGCACTTCGCCCTTTCAACCCGTCTTGCCCTGTCACAGCGTGACATTATCGCAATACCTCACAGTACTGAGCCACCCGCGAGAGAATGTGATCGCGGAGTTGTCGTCATCTTAAGCGATTTAACAGGGGCCCGCGGAATGAGGCGGAGAGGGAGCTACAGGCCCTCCACGCGAAGGGATCCCAGTGTTCGTCTCGCTATGTAATCAACAACAGAGCCGGACGACGACTCCCGATTCCTGTCGGGGGGAAAAAAACGATGCGAGATGTATCCATCAGTGCTGGAGCTGACATGCAAGCACAAGGGGAATTTTGAAATATTAATGGTATGTTGACTGGATACAGAAAAATAAAACTGTATTGATACGGCCTGTCGTTGCGTTTTCACGTTGTTTTCATTCCATTCTGCTCTGCTCGTGCATCATCCTGTTTGTAATTCCATGCACATTCCCGAGTCCTTCATTATGTTTTTTTGTCTATATTTCCCTGCCCCAAAAAACATAGGTTTTGAGGGAAGGGCAGTCTCTCATACGTCTCGCATCCAAGTAAATTGTTATTGTTTTTTACCCATTCATTAAATGTTATTGTTTTCTACCCATTAAATGTTCATCTCTCTATTTGAGGGCCACTGTCAAAATGTCTCCTCAGAATGTGCAATTAATGAGGGATTATTAATCGTAATCCCGAGTCATTATGTTTCTTCATATTTTTGCAGATTAAATATTTAGTGAGAAGCACATGCTGAGACCCTTCGAAATGATAACCGGCGGACAACTCCCTTCTAGGGTACAATAAGAAGCATTTCAATTATGAAGAAAAAAATCTATGAGTTATGATGACAGGAATTTTTGGTTGCCACATAGGGTGCGGCTTAAATAAACAAATCAATTTAACATAGAACATGTAAACAAATTTCTTAACATGATAACAGCTTAATTACTCTACAGTGTTTACACTTTGAATATGGCACACTGATCTATAGCAAATGATTGAAAAATATAAACGTCCACACCCCAATTAACTCCTAGTTACCCGTTATATTTCCGTGCATTCCTCCATGCCCTGCTCTCAGCACATAACCGGTCTGCCTATATGATGCGTGAATAATCCGTAATGCTTGTATGATTAAATGGGTAAGAGGTTCGTGTGTCGTTTTTCTCTACATGGTTGGAGAGAGAGAGGCACTTGTTTACAACACTGTCCTTTTATAGCGTGCGGATACATTAATGTGCGGCGCCTTTAAGATCTCGAATTGGTAGGCGTGTAGTGTTTTGACCGACTTTGACTTGAGCGCTCGCTTTACACTTCGTTCAGTTACTGGCTGTCCAGCGACTGAATGAACATTAGAGAGGGGACCGACTGCAGTACAACCTACAACGCAGACATTAGCCTACTCGCTATCGTCTCGACCCGTCGGTCTGTGTGCATCTTTCGGAGGTGACAGCGACAAGGGATTAATAACGGAGGACGTTTTTTTTCTCATGAAATGAAACTAGTCGGTAAGTAAGAAAATTGATCACTTGAACGGCACGATTGGTATGAACGAATATAATCTGGATATGTAACAACTATCTTTTATTTTTATTTTTAAATTCGAATTAGTCGTGGGCCGATGCGGTTGCAGCGACAAGGGTACTAAAGCTACAGCAGCAAGCATGCAAAAGTAAATGTGGGCTATATTCGGCGTAGCATGAATCATGAAGCAGTGGGCGATACAGTCAGTTTGTGTCACGCTCTTTTAGTCTGCACTTTACTATCCTGTTTATATCATTTGAAGTATGTTGGCCACTTGTGTTTTTCTAAGCACTGTGCCATAACTGATCGATTGATGTGATTAATTATTATATCTCACGTCAACACAACCTTGTTTATATGTATGGATGGCGAGGTCCCATGTGCAACGAATGACTGCTTCAATCGAAAGTGTCAGTTATAGGCTACATTTACAACAGAAACAGAAACATGCATAGATTGCTAAATTGTACTTGTTTACTCGGTGTGTCGAAACAGCAGCAGTTTGTTGTTTTAAATAGCAAAGAACGATAACAAGATATCTGCTGTTTTTCGTGTCATGTTGAAAATTGTGTGATATCGAGCTGACGCGATTGTCCATTGATATGGAATTGACGCTTTACTCGACAACCTGGACTTTGTGCATTTTGCATCGAATTTGACTCGTAAAATGTCGATAGTGATGGATCTTCTACATTTTGACTGAACGCGATCTCGTGATCGTTGAATTACTTCAGGTTTTATTTTGTTCCAAGGAGCCTATAGGCTCTAGCCTTGCGTGTGAATCTGGCTAAGTGTGTTTGACATGGATTAGGGAGCCCCTCTATCTCAAGCTGTTGAGATTTACTCCACGATCTCAGCGTTTATTTTCCCGAGTGCCGTGTTTATGTGTGTCACTGTGCAAGTAAGCGAGACATGGAGGAAAGCCATACGCGTGTTATTTAGGGAGTGCGTTTCTGTTTAGAACGTCGCTCTCGCTCAAGTGTAGTCTGCTGTGTGACTGTACTGTATGTATTCTACTCGGTCGAGATGACATCTGGCATTCCCGTTTATGTTGGATAGAGGGCGCTGTTTACATTTTATAGTCACGTCACGAACTGTACACGACATTAGAAAATGTCATGTCCTGGACAAAAGTAGAAAGGTCCCTTCCAAGGCCGTAATCATGGAGTCAACATTGGGGGACAGTTTTCATTTTATATCTGAATATTGGGGGATGTCCCAATATATATGGTGCTTGGTTTCTACGCGATTTACTTGTCCCATGCTTTACTCGAAACGAAACAAAAATGTTTCACCCCAGTCTTATTCTCTGGTTTACACCTAAATTCAGCAAACTAACACCCAGCACCTGCTCCAAATGTATTAATCTTGCTTAGTATATTACGTTAGGTTCAGACATTGTTGTCTAAAATGTGTCTAATTATTTGGAGCAATTGGCTACACTTTTTCCACATTCAAATCAATGTATCCAGTAATGGCCACAATAGCCAGCTGTTATCCATGGGGAATGCTGAATAGCCCCAAATTCTTTACAGATTATCTTGAAATTGCTTAATTAAACAGATGGTGGTCTTAAAAACTATGAATTAAATTGTTCCAAGTTTTTTAAATTGATGATACGCGCAAGACTGTTTACCCCTGCTTGGGTCATAGCTGTCCAGGGCTTGATACGGAAATTGTTTTCTTTCTTTTTTTAAATAATTGCAATTATTCCCAGACTATTTGGTTGTAGAAGTCATTAAGCACCATCTAATCAAACTCCACATCTGTCAGTGTTATCTGGTGTCATCTGTATTCTCCAGGACTCCCAAGCACATTTCACTTCAAATTAAAACTCCAAAGCACACTGCTTTCTAGTGAACAGGGCTTGATATGTTTCTGTCTGTAAAGGGTTAAATATTTTAGTCACCACTTGAGACCCAGTACAGTGCCATAACAAGAAGATTTAGAGGGAAAAAAGAGAAAAAAAGCATGATTATGTACAAAGGGATTTGAATGGATTATGGTGTAGAAATCACATTTTAATCAGAATAATCCTTTCTAAATAAGTGATTTGGGGATTTAGAAAAATGCCATTTCAGGATTTCGTGCTGGTCTATATGTACCATAAAAGGACATGAGTATACCATTTCATTTTCTTTTAACCACGTGGCTCAAAGTTAAAAGCCAAACCAAGAATGCAATACCTCCACAGTCTGGCCTACCTGTAGCAGTGAAAAAAGCTGGTGTGAATCCCACTGCACACATTGTAATTGACCTTTAATCAGGCTTTGACCCGGTGCTGCACAACATAGCAGACCCCCCCCCCCAAAACATTAGGGCAATGTTACCATGCCTAAAATGACATCCGCGTTCTGGCAAAGTCTCTGTACGTCCCACCACCGGGGTGTGTCAGCAGGAAAACAGGGAGAGACCTGTTTCCAAGAGCAACAGTGTGACGGCCTGATGTGTTTTCCTTGCGGACGGACCTCGCGACTGCGCGGCAGCGGCAGAGTGCTGACCCGGCAGATTTCATTTTTTTACCGGGCAGTGGTGGGGGGCGGGACACCTCGCTGTGGACCCGCGTAGTCAGAAGACCGTGCGTTCACTGCACCTGGCGGCCATTACATCAGACACACGGCGTTCTGCTGTAATGCTGATACAACCTTGAGTTGCTATTAATAGACATAGGCAAGTCTGATTAGTGAGTAAGGTTATTCGTGGTGCTTTGGGAGTGTATGAAGATATCGTTGTTGGTTATTTGGGGGTTTATCTTTCACAAGATGTGAATTTAAGACAAGCATGTGTGTAGAGTGTATTGGCATCTGTTCCCCCGTCAAGATAAAAAAAAAAATCACTATATAAATAGTTGTAAAAGAAAAAAGCAAGCCCATAGAATGTTGTCGCACGGAAGGGGCCATGCGGTGTCCGTGCGCGGAAGGGGCTACGCTAGCCCTGGGTGGGCCCTGGGGGAAATAGAAGGCCATTGTTCCCTGTGTGGTGCTGAGGCAGGGCTCTCTCTCCCAGCCCAGATGTTGTGGTTGGCAGCCCCTCCCGCCCGTCGCAGGGTAAGGTGAGAAGCTGGCGTCTGCATGGCCTGGCTGCCAGCGCACCGGAGCAAGGGGAGGCTGCCCGCTCCGACCTGGAGCAGCACTTTCCACAGGCGCGGTTCAGCACATAGGCATGTGCACGTGGGTGGGTAGACGGACAGACAGACAGATGCGCTCAGTACCCGCATGCACAGACACACGCACAGACAGGTGCTCACACACACACACATACACACTAATGCATGCATTCATGTATGGATGCATACTTACACACACACACACACACACACACACAAACACACACATTCATGTATGCACACATACTTACATACCACACACATACATAGACAAACAGGTGCATACACCGCAAACATACACACACACATGCACACAACTGTATAAACACACCCTGCCACATACATTATACTGTATACATATGCATATTATTATTGTACATATATTATGGTCAACATATTGCATATCCTAAAAGGCATAATGGCTGTGCAAGAGAAATCCTTACAAGATGTATTAAATGAACACGGACATTATGTTGTCATAGTCTCCAAAGATTGCCAGCTTTGTATTCAGAGAATCTGGGGCTAAAATTGTGTATCACAGCTACCCCCACACTGCCTTGTATCCCAGTCTGTCCACACTCCTGGGTATCATAGCTACTGCACACTCCTGCTCTTCTGGTCATGAAAGCTCCCTGCCTCTCTCTCTGTTGTTGTATTTATTTTGCCTCGGTCTCTCTGCGCGCTCCAGCACGCTGCGTTACTGTATCTGTACTGCTGCCGCTGTTGGCACGGATACGGAGGTCTGGGAATAATTAGCCACATGCTACAGTATATACAGCATCTCTCTCTCTCTCTAGCGCTCTCTCTCCCTCGCTCGCTCTCGCTCTCTCTCCCTCTCTCTCCCTCTCTCTCTCCTTGATCACAACTCACTGAAGTCTGCGCACAGCTGCCATTTATTACAGGGAGAGGGGAAAGTAAAATCTAAGTGAAAATGAAAGCGTATTTATAGGTTGGGTTATTTTGCAGAAACACACTGCTCATCTTTGTTCGGCCGCTTGCAGGCCGGCCTCGAGGTCTCCCCTTCGGTCCGTCGGGCTCATTGGTGAGCCCCTGGCGACGGTCGTTAACGTATTGCCGTGAGCTCTGGCGCCAGCACCGACCTGCTGAAACGGCCATGAAGTGGACTGTAAGAACTGAATGGCGGGAACAGATGCATCGGTGGGCACTGGAGAACCAGAGCAGAGCTGCGGTGACCGTTTTCACTGCGCCCTCTGTTTTTGTACTGCAACACATTTATAAAACACCTCACATAACTGCGCTCAAGGTCCCGCCTCACTGTGCAGAGCTTTCTAGATATCTCTATCTCTCCCTTGCTCCATCTCTCTCTCCTTTGCTTGTTTGCTCTCTCTATCTTTCTCCCTTGCATTCTCTATCTCTCTCTCTCTATCTCTCTCTATTTCTCTCCTTTCCTTGTTTGCTCTCTCTGTCTCTCTCTGTCTCATTACTATCTCTCTATTTCTCTCCTTTGCTCTCCCTTGTTCCCTCTCCCTTGTTCCCTCTCTCCCTCTCTCTCTCTCTCTCTCCCTCCTTTGCTTGTTCACTCTCTCTTTCTCTGTGCCTTGAAGTTCCCCGCAGGGGACAGCAGAAGACTCAGAGCTGGCACGGTAAGGCAGGCAGGGAGGCAGGCAGCTTTAATGGGTGCATCGCTGAGCGGATGCGCACTGATTATGGAGGCAGGGCGTGCAGCCAAGCTCAGGCTCCTCCAACTTACTGGTGTGGCCTGGCTCTTCCAGTCAAACCCTGTGTGCAGGGGAAACAGCGTGTGAAAGTGAAGGACATCCTACCAAAAATGCCGGGGCATACGTTTGTGTTTATCGGCCTGATCAGAACAGCTTTTCAGCTTCCACAGGAAGAGATCTTGCACATGTCCTCCTCGGCTTTGACTCTGGCTCCGTGGAGGTTGCCATGGGGTCACGAGGGAGGAGTGGGGCTTCTGATTGGACAGTTGTGGTCATCATTGTAAACACAGAGCTACGTGAATTTCAATATCGCAACGTAATCAGATCAAAATGGTCTTGCAGTTGTGTGAACTGGCAATGTACTTTCAATTTAATCTATCGAAAAAGATGAATAGAAAAACCTTCATGTCCCCATCGCATCACTGAGATAAGAAGGTAGTGGGTTAGCGGATTATAAGACCCAGCGGGTGTGCATTTTAGTCATAGACTTACATCGCTCTCAAACCAGGGCTGTGGGAATGGAAAGTGTAAGCTGCCTAATGCAGTGCAAGTGCCCAGGATAAGGGTGTCATGTAATCTTATAATGGATTTAGTCGTTTCCAGCTTTTTGTGCATTTCCTCCCATCTCGTGTTCCCTGACAACAGTGCTGCTGCTGCTGCTACGCTGTGTGACTTAGCTGTAGCAAACCCTCAGACGTGTGCTTGTCTCTCTGTCCAGCTGTCCGAGGAGGCTTGTTCTGAGGTTCTAAGATGAGCGAGAGTGGACTCAGTGTGGTTAGCTCTCTCTCTCTCTCTCTCTCTCTCTCTCTTTCTCTTTCTCTTCCTGCACTGCTTGATCTCGACCACCGTTAAAGGTGCCCTGGGATTTCTGTTCCCCAATCCCCGAGAGCTTTAAAGAGATAGTTCCGGCCTGGTGGAAGGCAGTAATGCGCGAAAGGACGGGGAGACGATGATGGCGGCTCCAGCTGGACAGGGGCCCCCGGACAGAGCGGCCCCTGTGTTAAACACATCTTGTGATCAAAGGCCCCGCTGATGGGAGATGCTACATTTGGGATATCCTGTAGTGCACGATCGGGGGGGGCAGAGCTTTGAAGGGCCCCGAAGTGAAGGCTTTCCCAGGGTCGCTGCCGAGTCGCTCGACTGCCACGAGGTCACCCTGTTCTCTGACCCTCTCCTCATGCACCCCCCTCCACCTGCGATTTTACTTAGCTGACCAGATGTGTGTCCAGTCCGGAGGTCCGGGGGTAAGTGTGGAGGGGGGTCAGGCCCCTGGACGAGAGACCCCCCCCTGAGCGATCGATTAACGCTCGGCTCGCTCGGAGTCCTGAACGGGTCACGTCCAGCGACCGCTTCGGTAAGTTTCTGTTCCACCGTCCGGCGAGACCGCTCATCGGGGGTGCAGCTGCTTGGGCTAGCCGGTCTGTGGGGTGCGTCCAGACCGTGGCCTGGAGAGCAGTGCTCTGGCCCTGTCGCTCACGGTAATTGGGGTTTGCGCTGTAGAGCACCTGAGTCTGACAGGGCTGACACGCCTGGGAGACCGCTGATCTCAGACCAGTGCTGGTCTCGCCCACCCATGCAGCCGTGCCTGTGGTGGCAGCCAGAATCATATCCAGTTCTCTCTCTGCACCTGCCCAGCTCTGGGACAACTGTTCCCAGATCAGTGCTAGTCTCACCTACCTGTAGTAGCAGCCAGAAGCATATTCACTAGTGGGTGAGGCCACACCATTCCCTTTCTGCACCTGCCCATTTTTTTCCATCTCTGAGCTAGGCTTGCCCCATCTGCATCTCTCTCCGTTTATCTCTGTATGGTTTTCTCTCTCTCCCTCTCTCCCGCTCTCTTTCTGTTTCTTTTTCCATATCATATCGCCGTGGCTCAGTTGGTAGAGCACAGCGTTGGCAACACTTAGGTTGTGGGTTCAATTCCCACTGGGAGCACATATACTGAAAATGTTATTCATTCACTACTGTAAGTTGCTTTGGATAAAAGCGTCTGCTAAATGGCATATATTATTATATTATATATATTAACCTCACCCATCCCCATGTCTCATGCACCTGTCACGCATCACACGCAATGCACCTGTTTGCCCCTGCCTATTGATAGCATCTATATGATCTGCCATGACTCCTCAAGGTGCTGTGCTTGGGTGTAACTTGGGTGTAAAACCAAACCCCCCAACACGCACACACCAACACAGGGTCTCAAATTTCTCCACGTACTCAGCAGATCCTGTGTGCAGCCCATGCAATCCCACAATCCATTGTGGTGGGACGTGTTTAGCAACCAATGGAAAACCAGTGTCGCGGTATGTGTTGTAACAGCCCGCCTCTACTCTGTCTTCTTGTTGCTGCAGAGGGGGAATATCCCCTCCCCGGCTGGTTACTTGACTTCTTTCCACACAGAAGTGGCGTAAGCCCTCCCCCAACCCTCCCCCTCATTTCCTCCTTCAACGCACCCCGTGAGCAGGACACTGCACTGAATAAAACCAATGCTGTAATCGCCCACAATTAAAAAGTCATGAATGGCCCCAGAAATCCAACTCCGTAATAACCATCTCGAATATTATTTTAAGCAGTCGCACTCTGGGCACAATGCGCTATTGTCTCGTGCCGTGGTCGGTCAGAAGGGGGCTCGGAGGGCAATTTCCTTGTGGAAATACCACCGATCCGCCTCCCTGTGTGCCCTTTCATTCCCCCTGGCACATTGGCTGGGGGTGGGGGTGGGCTGCGTGGGCGCGGATGGCACTCGGGCGATTCGGAGATCCAGATGCCAGAACCGGGAAGCGGGAGCAGCACTTCCCTTTTGTGTTCCAGCAGGCTTGTCGTCAAAGTGAGTTTCTACGAATGGCAACCCCCCACGCCACAATCCACTGCACCAGCAAATATGCGCCTCTGTAATTGGTGGTGTTGTAAAACAGGAGGAGCAGGTGCACGGTAATTCACCAATCTGATCCAGCGACATCAAAGCCACCTGCAAGTGATGGGCTTGGAGCAGTAAATGGTACGCTCTATAAATAAACCCGGCCCGATGGGCCTTGCAGATAGCCGTGGCCTCACTGTGTCTTTGGGAGCGCTTTAGCGAAAGCCTAATGGGGGGGTTTGAGTATTTCACAATTTGTCTTGCATTCCTGACAGCTCCCCGCCCCGCCCAATCCCGCCGTCCCGCCACGCTCCTGTCCCCCCCCCCGTCCCCCTGAATGAGGGGCTTGTTTCGGACCTCCGGCTCCCCGCCGTCACGGACAATTAGCCCCCGTCAAAACAGGGTGCGGGCGGGGCGGGCCGCGCCCCCCACCTGGCTAAGGTTACGGCGGGAGCCCAGACGGGCGCATGTCGCCCTCCGCAGCACAAAGCGTCCCTTTCACTCGCACGGCCGGGGGACCACATCTGGAAGCACTCTGGGCCCACGTGTTCCGCTGGTGAGCACCGGCCCTGTGTTGCGGTGCAGCCGGCGACTGGTACCCGGCACTCCGCCCAGGAGCTCACACCTAGCACCGCTTACCGCAGCCGCACCCGCTCCCCGTGAAGAGATCTGCGAGACGTGCGCCGTGGCATTAGCGTCGTTGCGTCAGACGCAGGCTAGACATTATGGCCGTCTGCCGTAGCGTTAGCATCGCGCGCACCGCACGCGTTAAACATTGCGGCCGTACGCCGTGGCATTAGCTGTGCTGTGTCACACACAGCAGAAATGCCACTCACAGAGGTCGCTATGCTTGGTGTCAGTGTGACCGATGGATCGTCGGAGGAAGATTTGCACATTTGCGTCGGAGTCCCCGCGAAAACATACTTTTGGATCGGGGCGGGGTCAACACATATAAGCTAGTTCTGTCTGACTCTGAGTGATGAGGTAACACTATGCCTCTGCGCGTGTTGAGTCTGAAACACAGCTCGACAGCGCAAATTTGCTCGACCACATCAGCTCGACCGCTTACAACCGGTGCTCCTCGTAGGAGACTGCGCCAAGGCTGAGACGAGGTGGCGGACAGATCGGCTCTGTTTCAGGCCCGGGAATCGTGGGGGATTTTTAGCCTCTCCAATGTTTTGCATTTCAGGCAAAAAAAAAAAAATATATATTTTTTTTTTTAAACATTTATTTCTGATTTTTCCCCTGTTTTTCTCCCAATTTTGGTAGCCAATTATACCCTCTATTTTATTTTCAATTCCCCACCCTCACGAGTCCGCCGCCCGTCCTCCGGGAACGAGATTCATATTCCTGGACCTATTTCCCCGCCTTCTTTCGAGACAGAGATCTTCCACGGACTCCATTAACCTTCTCCTCGGTGGACTCGTGCCGGCTCTCCCTCCCCCCTTCCCCGGAGGCGGACAGCCAAATGCCGCCTCCGATCGGGCTGACGACCAGGGCCGGTCTGGTAGAAACGCGGGTTTCGATCCGCGTCTCTTGACGGGCAGCGCGCACCACTCCAAAGCGCGGTGCACTAGACCGCTGGGCCATCCGCCAGAAAAATATATTTTTGAGAAGTATCTGTAAAAGTTTCACAAATTCAGTGGCGTGAAGCTGCTCTGGTAAATTTCCGCCATGTATGACAAACATCGCCGCGCATTATTGGTTCCCCGTCGCATTCAATAAGATGTGTTCATTTTCTAAGAGTGGGGGCAGCATTAATAGCACATCAACATAGCATCGGCGCAATGCACGGAAGCTTTAAATGGCGAAATTGGGTTCAGACAGAGAGGCGCAACTGTTTTTCCATGACATTCCAGCCTTTTATTCATAATACCACAAGATCCAGCTTAGGGGGGGGGGCATTTCTATAAAAGGAAGTTTTCTGACTTCTCAGTTATGCGCCTTTTGCGAGGCCCCGCGCATTTCGAGATAGGCTTTAGATTGTCAGCGAAGAGCCATCCATCACACGGAGCACTAATGGAGCATTTGGCCCGCGCTGGAGATGGAATGATAGCCGACAGAGAACGGAGAACTCAAAAAACTCGGCGCGTACTTAACAATAATGCGCCAGCCTCCTCTCTCATGCGGGCCCGGAAATGGGAATTCTAAAAAACGCAGAGTGGAGTCTGTTTGCATTTTGTCTCTGGCCACAGAGGGACAGGTGGTTCTGGGTTTTGATCTCTGGGGTTTTTTCCCACAAAGTGTCACAGAGAACTGAAGCCGGTCTTCAGTGAGAAGAAACAAGTGCGCATGAATCTCCTTTTAAAGGTGCTCGGTGCTTCCTGCTAGTGATGGGCGAATGAGGTATTGTGACGCCAAAAGTGGGTGGCGCTACCGTGTGCTAGCAGGGAACTCGCTGATTTGAACCAATCGTCGTGTTGTGTTGGGAAGAGCAAAACCTTTTGATTGGTTCAAACAAGTCAGTTAATTGTAGCGCCGTTGGTGCCGTGATGCCTCACCCTTCCTTCTCTTCTTCCTACCAGCAGCTAGACATTTTCACACAATCACATGCACTGGAACAAGATCCTTGACCCCCCGCCCCTCCGCAGGCATGGGAAAACAGTGCTGATTGCGGCTCATTGCACGCCCCGTGTTCAGATACGCCTCGAGTTCTGCCTGGGAGGGGTCCCCTTCACACCTCCGCGTGCTGAGGGACCGCGGTGGCCGTGCTGGGCCACGTCTCCACGCTCTGCGCAGCGGTAATGAGTTATTTATACCCCGGCCTGGGGCTGTTTACTCAGGCGATAGCGGTGTGCTGCGGCCGCCCATCGCGCCGGGCCGGTCACGCTGCGGACGAACAGGATCGGGAGCGGGCCCCCTCGATCTGCGCCGTGACCCCGGCTGTGTTTCCCCAGGCTTGTTACCCGCTAATGCGCAGCAGATGGGGCAGCCCCCTCTCCATGGGAAATGCAACCCCTCGTGCGCCCCTCTCCCGACCCTCCCGAAATGGATGCAGGCGGGCGGCCCCTGGGGCCTCAGCCGTGGCAACTCCCAGACAGGAGGCGCAGGGCCGGCGGAACTGTGAGAACCCGCGCGCGGGGCCGTCTCCGACGCGGAGGCCCTCCCCGCTGCTCCGGGAGCCGGCGGTGCAGAAGGGGCCGATGGGAGAACCTGCTCCGTGCTGACAGGTTCCCCCGGGCCGCCTCAGACTCCCCGGCCGCCCTTACCCGGCCTCAGCTGGACGGGAAAAGAAAACAAAGACTTTAAGCGACGCTGTTGCCCAGGAAGGGACAGGCGGTCCCTCGTGTCGCCTGGCCCCTGTAGAGTCGAGCGAGGAGGGTGATTCTTCGAGGCTCTGGGCTCTGTCTTCATGTCTTTAGCAGCCCTGCTCCCTGGTGAGCCTCCGCTCTCCTCCCCTGCCTCCCCCCCCCCCTCCTCCTTCAGGGGTCGGGGTCTCCCTGCCGCTGCCCCGCGCGCCGCTCTGTTTGTTTGTTGGATTGTGGGAAAATTCCTGCACGGTCCGTGAGAGCCCTGCTCTCAAACAACGGGCTTTTCCCAAGGGCCCGTCGCGCGGAAGGGCCGCTACACTCTGCCCCGTCTACGGGGTCCCCGTTCTCCCAGCCCCCGCGCCGCGGCGAGAGAGAGCGCCTGGCGGCCAGACCCACGGCCCATCCGTCAGCGAGCTCGTTTGCCCCCACACCACCACCCCCCCCACCTCAACCCCGTCTCCCACTGCCACCGTCTCACGCCACCCGGCAGCACAGAAGTCATTACCCAAACACGGCGAGAAACACTGGGAACGCTCAAACCTTTCAGCGCAGCGATAAAGTAGCCAGCAACAGAAGAAAAAAAGTTTTATCAATAAATCAGCACCAAACAAGAGCCAGGCTGGAGACATGGATCTGGGTTGTAGCGGAGTTCTGAGAACAGTCTGAGTATTGCTCGTTTATTTTGGCCCCGTGTTCCAGACTGGATATCAAACCTACGATAGGTACAGAAAAACTGCAGTTTGTAATTTAATTTCTGCTTGTTTGTGCTCTGGCTGAAAGATTTGGGGCCTTTTGGATCATAGATCATTTTCCCCCTAACATTAACCTTATCTCGTATCGACTCTTGAATACGTCATTTAGAAAATACGGTTCACCGCACGCGAAGTATCCCAGTAAACTACTCTCTGTTTGCGAATTGAATCGTTTAACGGGTATTGCCTTGACAGGTTTACTGTTGAAATGACATCATTTCATGTCAGCGTGCTTCTACTTTCACATTCATTGTTACCTGGGGATTTGGGGGCATTCAATGCCATTGACTCGTTGTGTGGGGGATTATGGGAAATTAGTATGTCCTTTTGGTAGATTGGCTGTCTGTATGCAGATTTTGATGCTATCTGAATCTGGCTTTGACTTGTAGTGTGTCAGACAGTGGCAATTTTAGACCCTATTTAGTCATTATTTTCTAAAAAACATTTTTACTTAATATCTATTCTTTTAAATACCACAGATAGAGAGTGATATTTCAATTTTGAGAGCGACCACCATTGTGGCGTTTTTATTTTGGGGAATGTAACAGTAAATTAATTGTAAAATGTAGGCTTGTGCTTTGCATGTGTACATCTCACACTCTCATTGGGGTCTGAGCTCCCCTAAAGGTCAAATCCTAGAATCGCCTCTGAGTATAAGACTTTTTTTTTTTAAACGGCCTTAATGAGTCACAGATTCTCCCCTTCTTTGTCCTAGAGCGCAAAATATTGGTCCCACTTTATAATTACCCAGCTGCAGTAGATTCCAGAGGCAATTATCAATTAGCACAGCTGCGCGGAGCATTCTCGTAATGGGACGTGCCTACCCCACTAATCGAGTCTTTTTTTTTTTTTTTTTACTTACCGCTTCGAACCTGAAACGACACTTTCCTTACCGTCGACCTTCTGCACCCCCCACTGTGAGATTAGGGTCTTCAGAGACTTTGGCTTCGGGGCCAAATTGTTTTCTGCGTAATGACCAAAATTGCAGAAGATTATTTGAGAGCAAACAGGAAAAGCCACAATGTGCAGTTTATCCTGTTGACGTACCTTATACTGTCCCATGCGAATGTATTTCTGTGGCTTGTTTCTCTCTTCGAATGCAAGGACCTTTTTTGACCGAGTAAGCAATTCATAATACGTTTAGATGCACTCTAAAAGAACACGCTTCTGCGATATGGTGTTTCAAGAGCATTATCTGTGGCGGCTGTCTGGCTTAATGCCCTCTAGTTTCACTGTTACTGTTTATGAAACGCGTGGTTGGACACAAACGCAAGGGTCGTGTTCATTTGAAATGTTGTTTTAAACATAAAGGGACATTGACAGGGACATTAACGGGGACAGACGGCTCGGGCAGCGACGGTGGGCGGTCCTGTTTGCTTTAGGAGGGCGGACGTCGCCGCCACGGCAGTAGATCAGTTACTCCTAGTAATTACACACAATTTTCACTTTCTTTTAAAGCGCTCAACTGCGTCTATTGAAACAGCCAGAGCTTTCGCCTGCGGCAACGGTTCTCGCGAAGCGCATTCTCCGCTTTTATACCGCAATGGTCTTTCTCCATGTTTTTCGGCTCACAGAGCACAGCAAAATTGACTGACGAATTTGTTTACTTGTCTTGGTTTTAGACGTTTCCCTGCCTACCTGACTGCAGAAGCGCTTGACGTAGCACCCCGTTATCAGCGATCAATCATACACGGGTATAATCTGATGTCCGCGTCAGATGCGCGTATCCGTCTCCGCAGTGTGTAAACAAGCCCGCCTGTTTCACCGAACCGCCGCCTCACTTCGAATGGCCTTTGATTTAACTCGCTCAACATGCACCTTCACAACAGCTGTCTTCATTTAAAATCTCTGTTCGACCCAAAACCTTCGATGAGACTTAAAGACTCTCTCTCACACTCACTATCCGTCTGCCTGTGTGTTTATAGTTCACCCTGTCACTGCAGACAAGGCCAGCACGGATCCAAGAAGCAGCATATTTTTTCGCATGGAATAATTGCGGAGCAGATCCGCTATCAGCGTCCAGGATGTCTACAGACAAACAAACACTGCACTGGGGAGGGACCGCAGATACAAATCTATCTGTCAGTGTGTCCTAGCAACCGCAGATGAATATGTTGGTTTTGTGGGAAAGAAAACACTTCAGAATGGAAAAGAGACAGAAAAGAACCCACATTGAATATCACTTAATTTCTTTCTTTCTTAGATTGTGTACCACAGAAAGATATTTAGTTTTTCATCTGGCGGGTCGTTATCTAAGTTGTGATTTGTTATTGACGACGAGGACAGGATTCTGTGGCCTGCGGCTCTGTGCAGGGGAGAACTGGGGAGGAAGGGCCAGTAAAAGGCAGCATGTGACAGTGTGTGGATGGGGCTTGTTATGGATTGCTGAAAGGTATGTCCTGTTGCTGAGCGCGTGTCGGAGAGAGGGCTGAAGGGCCAGGCGGGACCTACCAAAGCACAGCCTCCACTCACAGACACGAGGAAGAGGAGAGAGACTGGACTCTTGCGGCACTCTTTTGGTCTTTCCCCCCATTCTCTCTCTCTCTCTCTCTCTCTCTCTCTCTCTCTCTCTCTCTCTCTCTCTCTCTCTCTCTGACTTACCCTTGGTCACTCTCTATTCCTCTTTCCATTCTTTACCTTCTTTCCCTCTGTCTCTTTGTCTTACCCTTCTCTCTCTGTCTCTCCCTCTCACTCTCTCACTCCCCAGCAGGACTGGGGATTATACTTCAGACGTAGCCCATGTGGAGGGAGGGAAACGTACAGAAAGAGAGACAGGCCCTCCTCACGCCCTTGACTCCACCTAGCCCCACCTGCTCTGTTCCAGGAATAAAGTATTAATATGTCACGTCCTGTTCAGCACATTCGAGCTGGAATATTGACAATTCCTCCCCACAGGACTAACAAACAAATCCTTTAAATGCGCAGTTAACAGCCAAACACAGCCTCGTGATCCAGTGCATTAAGACGGAGGAATTCCTTACAGTTTGCATTCTTTCTCACTTCTTTTTTTTAACCTTCTTTGTAAACCTGTGTGGAAAATGATATTCGGTTTTGGTTTTAAAGTTTCGATTAGTCGATGTGTGTGAGTATATGTTAATGATATTAGTTTTTGGTTTTAAAGGGGAATACCAGCCAGAATCGATTAGTCGATGTGTGTGAGTGTGTGCATATTTAAGAGAACTGTCCACTGTCCTACAACAATTCTCTTTGAGTGAAGGGCGCGTTGAGATCATTTGACCAAGCGACATCACTCGGAATGTGAAGCAGCGCTGGACCTGACTTATAAATGAGATTTTAAATGGTGTAAAATGTACGTATGACTAAGGTATATACATTCAGATGTATCACCAAGCATATCAAATGAAAGATGTCCCCTTTAAGAATTTTGGAATGCTCACACTGGAAGTGCTGTTTTCATTATAAACAGAAGGGTTTGTTTTGCATCAGCTGTGTGTGTTAATTCTACATTCTGTACACATTCTGTCATTTTGGGGTCTTGGATGTTGTGACTTCTCAGATCCAGCATGATAGAAGACACTGCTATTCCAGCTGGTACGAAGCACAAGAGAGCAATATATTCACAAGGACTGATAAGGCACGTGCAGTGCTGTGAAAGAGCAGCCGGCCTCCCATATATCCAGTCCATACTGAAAGAACCAAACAACACTGGGATTTAGTGAACTTTACTGAGCTCGATCTCAAATTTAATATCTATTGAATAACTTCTGTCCTCCACATCTCTGGTGTCAGCTCTCAGATTTTGCACTCAGGCATTCCCCAACAGGGCTCTTCACGTCAGAACGCGGCCTGATATTTTTGCATCCCTTTCTTTTTTCGCATTAGTTGAACCTATTAATACAGTGTATATTTAAACCTCATTAAGGATTACTCTCAGCTGGAAAAACATAGGGGATTTATGAACCATCTTCCAGAAGTCTATAACGTATTCTCATGCTCAGCATATCTGTGTTGTTTGGACTTTAGGTGCTTTTCTTTGGCGTATCTAGCAGCTACATGGGTACCTGCATGATCCCAAAATACACTACTTTTTGCTGTTTTAATGTCTGCGAGTGAGTGTATGTCTGTGTGTGTGTGTGTGTGTCTCTTTAAGACTCACTTGCGTCTTTCTCTTGGAACACTGGTTCTCTGGTGCAGAGCCCTGATTCGCTGCCAGGTTGCCCTGGCAACAGGCCGCAGTACATAAACTGGGAGATGTTAGGGGAGTTATGGGCCGCGGAGCAGGAAATCTCACGCATTCTTTATCTCTGACCCTTTGGACTTTATTCAGGCGGCACGCAGAAAAAGTCACTTGGTAATTATTATTTTTTACTTTATCCTGTGACCCCAACCCCTGCCCCCCCCCCCCAAGCTGAAAGACCTCCTCGAGACAGAAAGGTATGAGTCATGGCTGCATATCTACAATATGGGCTTGCCTATGAGAGAGAACGAGATGGAGAGAGACAGACAGACAGAGAGAGAGAGGGAGAGACAGAGATCGACAGACACACACACAGACAGAGAGAAAGAGACGCAACTGGCAGGAGAGATGAGAGAGCTCTGCAGTGAGTTTAATCGATGCTTAATAAGCCAGTTTCCAATCGTCTCCTTGTTTTGCCCGGCCAGTGGTTGCCAGGGTCAATAAAGGCGGGAGATTGAGCGCTTGATTTCTGAGAAGTAGTTGGGTTTAGAGCTCCAACGCTGAGCGTTTTATCGCCAGCCACGGGAAGATTTATCGCTGGATCCTGGACCCCAGCAGTCGGAGCCCCATTCCGTCGTTCCAGCATCTTTAAAGAAAAAAGCGTTTAAAGGAGTGTTGTCTTCCCAAGATGTCTATTAAAATTTGGCACCGCCGTTAAACAGTGACATTTTTCATAGGCTCACAGACCCGACGCATGGCAACGCGCTAAAAATAGGGACCGTTGGTAAATCGGCGGATCCCCTCTAAGCTCATTGAGACATACTGGGATCCACTAGGCCGTGTGTGTCAGAACTGGTCTCCTGTCCGCATAGCGACCCCCTGGCCCCTTTGTCTTGGGTTTCAGCGTGAGGAAGCTGCTAATGCGCGCAGGGTGGGGAATCAGCTGTGTCTGCTGAGCCCCCCCTCCCCTTGCTCACTAACTAAGGGGGCGACGGCCCTGTCCATAGTGTGTAACCACTGTGCTGTATCGCATTCACACACGCGTGTGCTCGCACACACACACACACACATAGACATGCATACACACACACGCTTGTGCTCGTGCACACACGCATGCACACACACACATACACACAGACACGCATGCACACATACACACATGCACGTGCTCGCACACACAAACACACTTGACATGCACACACACACGCACACGCGCTCATGTACACAAGCACACACACACACACACACACAGACGTTCACACACACCCACAAAACACACACACACACACCCACGAACACACATGCACTCTCTCTCACACACACACACGCACACTCCCTCCCCCCTTCCTCCTGCCCGCGACATTCCACTCCGGCTTCAGGAAAAGGAAACAGAGCTGACAGCTGGAGGCAGGCCTGGGTCCGTCTCTGCGTTTCGGGGCAGTCCCAGTAGCGGCGGCCCACAGACCCCAGTATGGTGCATAAGGAGGGGGCCGTGGCCCCATGGCAGAGAGGAGTGCACAGTACAGTTCTCCAGACACACACGGGGGAGAGGCGCTCCGTGCGGTTTGCTTTATTAGAGATGGATCGAGTTTGTAACGCCTCGTCTTCTTCCCTCCGTCTGGCTTCAGACTCCTCCCTCCGTGTCCCTCCTTGGAAGTGTTTTCCCCCGTCCTGTAACGTACTGCCACGGCGCACGTTTTTACATACCTTATTATCTTTACAGGGCTTGAACATGATTCTAATTCAGGCTGCAGTGGTCGGCAGTCGGGCTTTAACGGTCTCGTATGCTATTTTCCCCTCTCCGGTTTGGCTCCGTCCGCCGCCCTTTTTCGTTCTCCTCAGCGCCCGCGTGCGACTGGCGCATTAAACCTGAGGCAACCCTGGGCCGTGGTGCAAAACCCCCTCGGCGTTAAACCAGGAAGCGACGGCCGCAGGACAGCCGATTGTCCTGGTCAGAAACACTTTGCTTCCTCCTTACGGCCAGCTGATCCTGGTGTTGAGCCCGCCGTGCCATCATCTGGTTTTGAAGCAGGTTGACCGTGGACTTTCTATGTCTGTGTGAGGATGACGAGCCCCAAGGCTTCACAAGGGTTGTGTGGGTTCGAATGGAAGTAGACGAGCGAACAGCTTTGTTCTGTCGATCCACGTGGAGCGTAAGGGGGGTTGGGGGGGGGGTGGGGGGGTTAAAGCGGTGAACTCAAACTACTTCAACCACAGTGGCCGCAGCAGAGGCAAAAACAGTTTAACGAACCGGAGTGCGCACGCTGTCCCCGTTCTTTGGGGGAAACGGAGGAAGCACTGACCCGGCGCTCCGAGCCGAAAAACATCCGAAAAAATCCCAATCTGGCTCGTTTCTCCACGTTCCTAAACGGAACAGCGTGTGTTTACTTCTCGTTTGCAGTGAATGTGATTACCCCAGATACATCTCTGATAATAATGACGTCCGAACAGGCCGCTGCGGTTCGGCGGGGGGTAGACTTAGCCAAAGGAGAGACACCTGAACCGGATCGGGACATTAGCAAACTGCAAGACAGCCCGCTCTGCTCTGACCGAAGCGGTTGCGGGCCTGATCCGCGATCGCTGAACGTGTCCCTGTGAGAGGAATGCTGGGGAGCTGCTGCGCATTTTAATGAGCTCGTGGAGATTAGTCTAAAGTGGGCCAGAATTAACGAGGGGAGTTCCGCCGTTCAGAGCCCTCTCATTGCGATGTGTCCCTCTCATCATCGAGAGGGCAGAAAGCTTTGACAAGGCCTATATATACTGGCCCAAAGGCAGAACAGGGTCATTGTGTGTATGTGTGTATGAATATGTGTCTCTGTGTGTGTGTGTGTGTGTGCGCATGTGGGCATGCATGCTCCTGAGTGTGTGTGTGTATATGCATGTGTGTGTTTGTGTGTGCATGTGTGCTCCTGAGTGTGTGTGTGTGTGTGTATGCGTGTGTGTGTTTGTGTGTGCATGTGTGCTCCTGCGTGTGTATGTGTGCATGTATGCTCCTGAGTGTGTGTATGTGTATGCGTGCTCCTCAGTGTGTGTGTATGTGTGTGCGTGTGCATGTGTGTGCATGCGTGCGTGTTCATGTGTACATATTTGTCTGCGTGTGTTTGTTTGTTTGTATGTGTGTTGTTTGGTCCCTACAGCAGCATCAGCATTTTTGCCTCTGAAGTATTTCGCATAACACCGACCTCCAAACAAATTACATGGGAGAAAACCGATCCAAAATACGAGAGAGGGAAAATGAAAAATGGGGCACAGTGCGGGACAGCGATGGAATCTGCAGAAGAATAGCTCTGGCCTTAGACGGGGTGCAATTAGAGGCTTCTTTCTCTTCTGTGTAGCAGCGTGTAAAGAGGAGATGGAATGTCAGGACTCTGAGTTTATGGAGCAGGTTCTCATCCATGACAACTAAGCCCTCAATCACAAAACCCATGGAAATAGCAAACAAATGCGAGGCGAAGTGTTTTGCATCAAGCTGTCTGCCGTCCGTGACACGAGACGAGTCACGTGTCACTCACTCGACCGTTTGCGCCGTTAAGAGTGCTGATTGGCATTCGCCGTGCCTTGCCGACAACATGCAAAGCCGACGTGTTTTTTTTTGTTTGTTTATTCTTTCATTTCGGTAAGTGGGTCAGAATTACCTTTTTTCCTGTCCCAGTTTTCCCTCTGGAACGGGGAGCGGGAAACGTTCCCGGCTCTGTAAACACGTCCAGCGACGCGCTTCCTCGGAGTGCACGGCAGGCGCCACAAACGGGCCGCGAGTGGCGTGTCCGTGCCGTAGCCGACGACGACAATGGCGCTGGGCGTGTGTTTGTGTTTAAGGCGGAACTCGGCGTAGCGGGCCTACTGAAAGGGCCGCTTGGCTCAAGCTCCGCTTCCTCGCGAGTCAAGGCGGCTTCCGATCTCTCTGTCAGACTGAAGGGTGAAGACACGAGAACCGATAGGGTGTAAAGACGGCACATGGTTCTTTCTCAGTCTCTCTGCCCCTCTCCCTAGCCCTCCCCCCTCCTCTCTCTCACACACACACACACACACACACACACACAGACACACAGAAATGGGCTTCATTCCAGGCATGTTTTCATCCCGTATACCATTTTAGGCTGTGCTTATCATCGTCTGTAACGGACATCTGTTTCAGGGCATTCACGCTGGGGTTGCTCATATATGAGAGGAGCCGGTTGGGTGCTAAAGACAATATTTTCAGAGTACGAAAATGGCTGCCTTTGTGCACGAATTCGGTAAGCGCAGAAGTTAATTAATTAGACCCTGTGCAACCCAACCACTGAATTGATTAGGCTCTGGTTGGCAGAACGTCAGTACCGAAGGAATGTTGCCAGGGTTGTTTCATTGCTCGCTAGCCTATATATCTTGTGTGTATATCTTTTTTTTAAAAGTTGATCCTAATGAAATCGTGCTCTGAAAAATCGTAGCCAATCAAGGCAGTGGACCGTAGCCAATCAGAGAGCCATTCTTGTCATTCTACCACTCTGCAGAAGCCAGGAGAAATCAAGGTGAAGTGGAAACTTGAACTCCTTGTGTCACTGTTCATTTGTAAAGGAACAGAATTTGAGATTTGAGCTTTGAAGAAGTCTCTCATTCTCATTGTCTATCCATTATCCATTTGGTATTTGTATTTGATTGACTGAAGACATCAGTTATCCTCATAGGACCGTAGAGTTCATTCATATTATCTTGATTTAGAAAAACTCAAGTATTAATATAATATGTGTGTGTGTGTGTGTTTGTGTTCACCTGTGCCTGTGTGCATTTGTGCGTGTGTGTGTGTGTGTGTGCGTACATGTGTGCCTGTGTGTGTTTGCATGTGTGCATGCATGTGTACGTGTGTTGTGCATGTGTGTGTGTGTGTGTGTGTGCATGCATGGTGTATTCGTGTGTGTCTGTGTGTGCACACACATGTGTGTGTGTTTGTGCGTGAGCGTGTGTGCACGCGTCCGTGCACTAAGAATATCATTTATATTTGAGTGCGAGCAGCACCTCACCCGACATGTGTGTTTGAGCTGTAAGTAGAGTGTGAAGGTGGGGGTGGGGGTGGGGGAGGTGGGTGTGCGGCGTGCGGCGTGTGCGGCTGACGGCCGGACTGCCCAGGTAGAGCCGCGTGGGCGTGTTCCGCAGAGCTCTGGCGTGGGGCAGGGCGCCGGGCCGGCACAGCTGCTTCCAATCCGACCTGCTAAATATAGAGCAGCACAAAGAGCTCCCTCATCTCAATCAGTCCCGCCAGCGCCCCCCCCACACCCCCAGGTGACAGGCCTGGCCAGGATTATTTTCCTCTCTTTTTTTCCTCGTTTTTCCCCCTCTTTTTAAACTGTTTTTTTTTGTTAGGCTGCCGCTTTCCCCCCGCACAATAAGACTGTCTGGTAAGAAACAGCAGAGCAGAGACTCATTGGTCTGGTACTGTGGGATGGGGAAGAGGGGGCAGAGTTGGCTGATGGTCTCCCATCGAAGGGGTGTGTGTACTGGAGACGATAAGTTGTCCTGCAAGTGATGGGAAGAAAGTGTCAAAGGCACATTTTGTGAAGCCCGTCTCCAGATGGGGGAGTGAAACAGTGGCGGGGATTCGGGGATGATTCCAGTGCCCGTTGACTGAAGACGTTGATTGAAGCGACTACAATGCCAACGAGCGCAGCTCACGTTAGAATCGCCCTAGTGCATTGTGGGAAAGGCTTCCTCCTCTGTGCTGTTCAAACCACAGCTTCAGACGATACGCATGAGGGATCGCCTCGAGCCGATCGCAGAAGCATGGAGAAGACCCGCCCCTGACCGCTGGAGAAAGGCGGTCCCGCCGGTCCGAAAGCCCGACTGAGCGCTTGCGGCCGGCGGTTAGGGAGCGGGGTCAGAGGCGCCGTCCCAGCGTGGCTCCCAGGAATGCCTCTGTTACGAAACTCCACAGCAGGGGTTCCGGGTACAGGCTGTCCTTGGCCGTGTGGGGCCCTAAATCAGCCTCCGGTCCCCGAAACCCGCACCCCTGGGAGATGAACCCTCAGAGCTCAGGGGCCTGCAGAGCCACAGACAGGACTATGATTCTCATTTATATATTCGCTTATTTATTTATTTGCATTTACACTTTATTAACCAATCATGGGAGAAAATGTAAAGTTATCCGGCAAATAGGATGAAACAGGCAGAATTCTGGAAAAGCACCCTGTGTGCGTTTGTGTGTGTGTGTGTGTGTGTGTGTGTGTGTGTGTGTGTGTGTGTGTGTGTGTGTGTGTGTGCATGTGTTTGTGTGTGCACTCGTGTGTACTTGCCACGTGTATGTGTGTGAGTGTGTGTGTGTGAGAGTGATATTGAGACGGAAGGCACTGAGGATGTGCCCGTGGTCAGAACAGATTGCTCCGACCTCTAAGTAAAGATAAACAGGAAGTGAGCTGTTTGTTTTTTGCTGGGGACTATATTAGGCAGGGTCAGATGAGGGGGCTGGGTGGCGGAGGGGAGGGAGTTTGGTCAGGATGGTGGGGGTGGCGGGGTCCAGGTTTTAGGGGTGGTGGTAAGAGGGTGGAGCCTTTACTACAGCTGCAGATGACGTCCTGCTTGTTGGTGAAAAAACTCTGAATGGCGTCTGTCTGTCCTCTATTCTGTGATATTATCAAATCCATTTAAGCATTAGATTTGCTTGTGCGTGGGTGTAGAATAGATGACAGCTTGTGGTTCTGTGTGGCTCATTAGTTAGAGAATGGCGCTGGCAACACTTAGGTTGTGGGTTCAATTCCCTTTGGGACTACACATACTGAAAAATGTATGCATTCACTACTGTAAGTCGCTTTGGATGAAAGCGTCTGCTAAATGGCATATTTTATGTTATGTTACGCGTCCGCAATCATAACGATGCATTTCTAGGCTAAGTCTCAGCAAACGCTGTCATTTGATCCAGTCGAGTGAGGATTGGGTGTTGTGACTACCATGAACAGCAGGGAAGATGAGCCAAAGGGGTCGTCGGGTTTGAAGGCCCCACGCATCATCGAGAGGTCACGCAGGGGGTCACGGGGTCAGCAGCACACCTGTTTGCTTGCAGGCCGCGTTGCAGATGTTGCGTGACGAGTCGGGGATGTCGGCACGTGAGGGACTCGGCGTGACCCCACACTGCTTTTTTCTTTTTACCTTTCTTTTTCTGTACTCCACAGTTAAAAACTTTCCAGTTAAGCACCGGGGGGTGGGGCATAAGAATGAACAGAGTGTTTAATGGTGCTAAAGTAGTGATTTAAAGTATTCTGTATGGGGCTTAAAGGGATACTTTTTCTGTCCGGGAAGCACGCAACCTTTTTCTGTTACCGTTCTGCCGAGAAATTCCCTCCTAAACTTCCCTCCTAAAAGTGGTACTATGGCGCGGGTCCTTTATGTGGCAGTAAAAGACCAGTGATGAATTGCGATGTCTGCCGTGCGACTCGAGCTCAGCTTCAAGGAGTGGCCCCCCGGCACCAGTATAATACCGACTGGAATATATAAACCCCCGCCTTTTGAACCCGGCGCATCTGGAAAAAGGAGGTAGCCTCTCCCCTGCTCACACCTGTAGGCCGGCTAGTGGAACGCGGGCTGCGCCGTTCGGAGAACAGTGCGCTCGAGAGAAGGAGTGATGCCCGCGCTGATGTGTTTCACTCCGGGGGTCACGTTTCGGGCTCCAGACTTCCTGGGGCAGGGGGATTATGGGTTAAGTCTCGGGGAGAGACGTCTCCGTTCGTTCCGGTTAACAAGATGTGGTTTTTCTGCTACGATCCAGCTGTTTAAAATGGGGGTACATGCAGGGGATTTTGTGTTTGAAACTGTTTCTCTGGTTGGCTGTGTGGTGGGGTGGAGATGGTGTATGCCGGTGAGAAGTGGCTTCAAATCAATTGTAGGAGAGTAACAGTGGACCACTGATCCGTAGATCTCTTGCGTAATGTGCCTGCGTGCGCTGAGATGTTTGTGCCTCGTGCCCAACACTTGCTGTTCAGCCTGCTAAACCAGCAGTGTCTTCGCTGTAAAATGTGATGCAGACGAGCTCTCTTTTGTCTCTCCATTCACTTGATTCGTTTGTTGTAAATACACTGTTAGAGTATTGAATATTTATCATCATATTTGTGCTGGTGTGGCAAAACAGAACATAAACACGAAAGCTTTGTTTCTAATAGGACAAAAATATGAGGAAATGAGAAAACGGGTTAATTGGCTGGATGATGAAGCAGTCATGAATATTTATTTATGGAATTAAACCATTCGCCAAGCATGACAGGGCTCATTTTGGTGGACAGCCATGAAGACAGTGAGCGCCATTGTGGGGGCGAGACGGCACTAGCTGTGGCGGACGGTTGACCTTAACCCCTCCAAGTTGGGTTACGGGACAAAGAGACCATTGAGACTCGTCCCCATCTCCCCCAACAGCAGCCGGCCTCACAGAGGGGAACACACACGGGTCGGGATGGGTCGCGGTTAATTCCCCGGCGTTTAACTCGGGGGACGCGGGTCACAGGTCACTCATTAAGTGATTACGTCGACACCTTCGCCCCCGGCGGCATCACACACTCTCACGCACCCCCAGAGTTGTGTCACCGTGGCGACGGCCCTCTGGACCACACTGTACGTCCCAAAACGCCCTCGGCGACCTGAGCAGTGACGACGGTGATGATAATGAGAGACGAGGGGAAATGACAGGGCGCAGATAAGACCGGCATCCGTCTGTCGTGCGCCAACATGAAAGGGGTTAGCCCATTGTAGTCTCTGAAAGAAATGGGTGGCATTGTAGCATAATGGTTCGGGAACGGGGCTTGTAACTCAGAAGTTGCAAGTTCGATTCCCAGGTAAGGCACTGCCATTGTACCCTTGAGCAAGGTACTTAACCTGAATTGCATCAGTCAGTATTGTGCTGTATAAATGGATTGTATGTAAAGAAATGGATCAGAGTGTATGCGAAATGCCTAAAAATATAAGATTTATAATGTAAATGTAATAGCATGTAATTGGAGGGCTGCAGGTTCAAATCCAGGGCCAGGCATGGCTGCTGTGCCCTTTGAGAAACCTGAATCTGAACTGCTTTAGTAAATATCCATCTGTAAATGGACAATTTTGTAAAAACTAAACAGGATGAGGTTTCTGCTATGAAAAGAACTAGGGGAGAGCAGGGGAGTGAAGTTTTAAACACATCATATGAAGAATTTAAGTGTTATTTTGTCTGCAGGAGGCAGTTCTGTCTGGGACAGAGAGTAGCCAATAACACCTGCACTGGATCAGCCATCTGGAATCCAAGTCCCAATTCGCCACTCCTGTCTCTGTCAGAACAGCATCATAAGAATAAATGGTCCTGTTTAGTACCTGCTGTTCCTAAACTAGTAGATTTTTTTCTATTTTTTCTTTCTGCATTTTTCCCCCATTTTTCTCCCAATTTAGTAGCCAATTATACCCTATTTTCAGCGCTGAACACTTAAAGCTTTCAGTTTGTCATACATGTCAATCGAAAATAAGCCGCGGAGGAACAACCTCGAAAACGTTCGGAACGACCAACCTAATCATTTAGGTTGACCAACTCGTTTTTCTACAGTAGGCTACCGTAGGTACCGGGGTTAATTAATAATTAACTTCGTTGCGCTAGTTCGGTTCCTCTGAACCATTTTCCATTAATAGAACATGGTGTTAGTGCATACACTTGACGTAATAATGCCCTGCTGAAGCACTGAATTGCACTGAAATCATTATGTTCGCTAATGAGTGACGTTATGAAACAGTGCTATTCACTCATACAAATCTAACTTATTAGACCTAATGATAAATTCATCTAACGATTTCTAGCTAAACCACAGCTGTGCGTTTCCACTATCAAACAAACTCAGAAACAGCAAGCATCGCCTCTTTTCCAATTACTCCTAGTTTGAAACATTTTTATCTAGGCTTTGAAGCCTAGCAAACAAATTAGTCTAGCGCATCATAGGTTCGAACTAACCTGTTTTAAATTAGCATTGTCGCAATAACTTTCTGATGCACATCAAGTTGAAGCCATATAATTATTTAATGGAAAAAGGGCTTGTGTCATCTGTCATCAGAATATAACGTTAGTGTTTTAAATAAATATTTCCGGACTAATGGTCTGTCACCATGTCAGTACATTTAAACTACTCTTGTTTCTTTTTATTTATTACTTAAAGGCTACATGCCACTGTTGTTGGATTCTCTTTTATTCATCATTTAATTTAATTTGCACAAAAAAAGAAAAGCTCTGTCCAGTAACCTGGAACACTTTTTTATTTTGAAATGTGTTTTAGTGAGACCTACTTCATGCTTCTGACCTACCTCAGAATTGTCAATCTTAATTTTCTATTAAAGCAAAGTTACAAAAATGTTTGTGTAAGTTGTCAATTATTGTTTTAGGGAAAAAAAATCGGAATCGCCAAAATCGGTATCGGCAAGTCAGACTAATCAAAATTTACTATTTTCCATTTCAATTATCCCCTCCATCATATTGAGAGCTCACTGCCATAGTCCTGAAACCGGCAGTGACATGGCCTCTTCCGAGCCGGAACCCGCCAAGCCGTCAACGTAACTCCGGTATGCACACAGGGCCACTCCTATATGGAGCGAGCTCATATAGGGAATTCTAGGTTGGGGTTCGGAACAACATTTAGCAACGGGGCAAATGAGGTCAAAGCTAAATTCCTCTGTAATTGTCTTGGTGCCTGATTAGTATGATGTCACGACAGGAATCTGAGTGAAATGGAGAGATGAATTAGAGTGGGATATTTTTGTCTTCATTTGGACCGGTTGGCAGTTTCTAGAATCCACGTCTAATGAGGTTATTTACACTGTGCAGTTTTGATTAATCACTCTAATTAGCGTGAGTTTGGACTGCGCGTTGATCAAATTAAAGTTCCTTCCAGAACCGGCAGCCCTGGGGTTCCAGGGGGCCTCCTGAGACGGAAAGATGGACAGAGGGAGAGAGAGGTCAGAAGAGGTGAACATTGGAGAAACGGCGCATAAAAAAATAGGTTAAAGATGATTTATTTTTAGTTTGAATGGCCATCTGATGTTGTGTGGAGGTGATTTGCGAGGCTAGATTTATGCCAAGAGGGAGAAATGAAGATGAAGTGAAGAAGGAGAGACTAAATGAAGAGAGAACGGGCAAGACAAATAGAGGAAATAGGACAGGGCAGTGTGAGAGAAAGAAAAATGCTTGAACAAGGTGGGGAGGAAAAGGGTGGGAGAGGGATAGAGGGAGTATCTCTCCAGTTAAGAAAAAAAATGCTGATAAGGGTGGTGGGCAGAGGCATGGGGCTGTTAAAGAGCCAGACAGAAGGAATGAGAGACAGGTTCCACGAGCTGCTCTCTTCTGTTGCCATTCCCCAGCCCACTGCAACCTGAGGACCTTCTGAGACCATCAGAGCACCATTCACCCCTAATCTACAGCCAGTACTGCCCTATGGCTGCACTATTCACCCTCACACTACATCCCGAGCACATGCACATAGGGGCTCTATTCACCCTCACACTACAACCTACGGACCTTCACATAGGAGCACTATTCACCTTACTCTAGAGCAGGGGTGTCCAATCTTATCCGAGAAGGGCCGGTGTGGGTGCAGGCTTTTGTTCTAGCCCAGCACTAAAACACCTGATTCAACTAATTCACCAATCATGGTCTACAATCAAGACATTGATTAGTTTAATCAGTTGTTTAGTGCTGGGCTAGAACAAAAGCCTGCACCCACACTGGCCCTTCTCGGATAAGATTGGACACCCCTGCTCTAGAGCCTTAGTACTGTCCTATGGCTGCACTATTCTCCCTCACACTACATCCTGAGCAGATGTACACTGGAGCTCCATTCACCTGAGGACCTTCACAGAGGAGCTCTCTTCACCCTCACACTGCAGCACTGTCCCAAGGGAGTGCCATCGAACTGCCCACTCTGCTAGGCAACAGCACAGCAGCACCCAGGGCTCCGACGCCCTCACTCTGTCTCCCCCCCCCCGAATGGGCTCGCGTGATGTGGGAGGGTTCAGTCCTGGTACAGGCACCCCCTGGACGCGATCTGGAACATTCTCTCACTTCTCACAAGCCCCCACTTATCTGTTTCATGAGGTGAAATTAGATTTCAATTAAGTTTCCTTTTTATTTATTATTTTACGCCGTAGAGAAACCCGAACAAGCTGTCAGCAGTCTGGAGCCCGTTAACAGGGAGGGAGGCTGGAGGGCCTCTGTTTCTCTCGTTACAGTAGCTGGAAATCTGTCAACAGGTACAGATGTTGCTATAATCTAAAGCGGCGCAGGAAGTAAACAACTGTGGTTATTTGTCTCTTCCGAGTGTACGCTGTCACCGTGCGGACTTTGGTCCAGACCTACTTTATTCGCGCTCGTACCCGTTGAGAGAATAATCCATAATCCGGGGAGGGAAACTCCGCTTACAGCAGGGCACACGGGGCAGGGGGACTTCTGGTTGAGAAAGACCAGGTTTCTGAGAAGCAGCGAGACGCAGCAGGTTCGCGGAGTGGCAATTTTTTGCAGTCGGAGCGATCCACGGCGTACGCAGCGGTGAGAGCGCAACTCGTATCGGCATTACTAGTGCAGATTTTGTCCTGCTTTTATTGTGCGGTTCTCCGTCAGTGCTGCGTCACCTGCGATGCTGGTCGCCGTGAGTCACGCAGCGCGAACCAGCCGTTGAGAAACATTCAAACTCCGACCGGCGGCTTCTAGAAATATCTGCGCAAAGCCAACTCAGTGACAGGCTGAGCCGTTGGCATTAACACCCTTCCATCCTCTTTCTGATGTTTTTCTTTTTCTTTTTCCCAAAATCCTGCTTCTTCTCATCTTATCGAATCCGACTGCTGCTTTCCCGAGGACTGTCTCGAAACATCCTCCCGCCGAGAGGAACATAAGCACCGTTACACGTGCTAGGCGGACCACCGTGAGCACGAACCTCGGCCAATACAAGGTTCCATCCCTCTTCTCCCGTCCAGAACCAAGATCCAAAGCGGGAGCCAGCTCTTTTTTTTTTTTTTTTCTTCCTTCTCAGATACATCTAGCCCACATTTGGAAAACCTGTGTGATATGTCACCGTTGGCTCAGAGGATCAGCGGTAGATGTAGTTTTCCTGGCTCCTGTCTGAGTTGAAGATGATTAAGGCTTGACCTCCAAGGTTGCTCTGACACCCTAATTCATTCACTTCGCCGACTTTCTGGGCGTTCAGTTGAGTGATCCAAAGCATGTGTCCTGGAGTTTCAGGCGCAGCTCCATCGCCTGTCTCCTGCCACAGAGCATGGCTGCATGGCGTTGGGAGGTGAGGGTACCTAGCCACTTATTTTATATTACTGGGAACATTATCCTGTAACAACAGGAAGCAAAGACCAAACACACCCATGCAGAAATGCAATAACATTAAATCGTGCAGAGTGAATGGAGGTATGGATTCTGAAATATACCGTTTTAACGTCAGTCATAAAATCAAGACCGCTTCAAGATGCACAGTACAGTACAATTTGAAATGATCTTGATGACTATATTAATACCAGTTATACATTTTACAGTATTTCAAGATGTACAGTAGACCTTCAAGTGACCATAACTTCCTACTGTTATACGGTCTATATTTTTTGTGGTCCTCAGTTTCACAAGCTGGGCTCTTGTGCCATTGATGAGAGGTAGCATGTGCTTCAGCTGTGTTTCCTTGCTGTGGGGGTTCTTCATTTGGGGGCGCCATTTTGAGGATTCCTGTCTACAGTGAGGCTGAGGAGGAGGTATGGGGGCATTGGGGTGGGGGTGTTCCAAGAGTTCCCAGCATGCAACTCTCCCCAGAGGCCATTCAGAGAATGCACCCCCCAGTCTCATTACTGTGCTGTCATGTCATCCATATACTCAAAGGAAGAGATGACAAACAACAGCATCACAGCTGCCCCACATAAGCCGCACTGCTACTGAAAGTGTGGAAGAGGAGTGTGTGTGTGTGTGTGTGTGTGTGTCTGTTCTCTGCCAGTGCCAGCTGGAGAGCTGCAAATGGAGGGGGTGGCGCTTATCTTTATTTGATAACTACTGAACCTGTTTATTTTGCATTTTGCATAAGAGGCTGATTGATTTTCCACTCGGTTGCTTGCTTGATAGCATTTTGAAGCTTTTGTGTGATTCATGCAAAGTCATGCAATTTTAATTTAAAACTAATCTCTCCCATCTCTTTGTTACAGTATAATCAAAATAATATTATGAAACCAAATCTCTCTGCTATTATTAAACCTATTTATTGCAGAAGTGCACCATGCAGTGCAATGTAATTAAGTACATTTATTCAATTAAGTAAGGAGGAATGACTGCTAATGGGATTCTTAGGGAAAATGTGCAAGTTTGTCAATCATGGAAAAAAATCAAATACAAATTTAGCTTTTTGTGGGTATGCATGGTCTGTGTGTCTATGTATGTATGTATGTGTGTTTGTGTGTGTACGACTGTGTTCAAGATTCAAGATTCAAGATTTGTATTTGTCACATACACACACGGGGTGTGTGAAATGAAAAGTGTGTGTGTGTGTGTGTCTGCTTGCACTGTAGATCTTACCAGAAACACATAGCACACAGCTGCAATTTAGTAAAGGGGGGTAATTGCCGTTCTTGGCGCCAAACTCTTGATCCTGTCAATCATGTGCTCTATGTCCATGTGCCAGTGTGGGCCCCCCGTTCAAGCAAGAGAGTGAGGCACTTCTGATTGATTTTTCCACATGCTAGACTTCCTTTTCTGTGCCAAAGGCCATTGGCTGTTTGTGTCCCGCAGTTATCCTGTCCTGTAGTGTCAAACAAGCAGAGCATAAACATTACATTACATTGCAGTCATTTGGCAGATGTTTTTATCCAAAGCGACTTGCAGAAGGTGCATTCAGCTTAAGTAGGTAAAGAACAACCGCATCGTCGCTGCAACTTGAAGCACGTCCCTCTCTCAAGCAAGCAGCCGTGCCCAACACTAGTGCTAAAGCAAGTTGCTAATATAATAACAAGCCATTTGACTTTTACAATACAGTAGTGAATGCAAATTTTCAGTATTTGTGTGGGACATTCGTTGCCAAATGGCTCTACCAACTGAGCCACAGAGAACCACAATTAGAAATGTATTTGTGTGATTCTCAAATGGTTTCGCATCAGTACCTGTGTTCTTTCAAATATGCATTTGCCTTAAGTAATACCGTGCAGAATTTAAGCTGAATTATGAAATGATGCATACCGTCTTTGGCTGCAGAAAGACCGCGCCGTGCCTCAAGCGTTCTGCAGGGGGCATTGTCACCGTGCCGTGACTTCGTTTGCACTGTGAAAATGCTAATGGTCCCATTGATCTCAACCCTTGCTGTAAAAATGCAAAGCGGCAAAATGTCACACGCTAACCACAGGAGGCGGGGTCAAATATCTGACAGCTGTCAGCAGCTGATGAATGACTAATGAACGGGATGAATAACTAATGTCTACCTGACTGTGGTGTTGGTGAGGCCCTGGTTGTGTTCACTGTGGAGCGGGGGTTCGAATGTGCTATGCATATTCATAGCGTAGAGCAGGTCTGTGAGGAGCTCTCCCTCGACAGCGGCACCTCTCACGTCAAACTGCGCTCAATATTCAAGCCACAGTTTGTGCACTTTGTTCAGTCCAGAGCTGCAACATCTGTACTCTAAGTTAGTACAGACTTACTTGACTTTTCACTCTTTGACTCTTGATGCTAAATCCAAACGAAAAATGACATTCATATTCTGTATGTAAAACCATCATATACAGGTCTATACTAAAATAAAGGCAACACTTGAGTTAATGAGGGATCCTTTAAATGCAGTACCATGATTGTCCATCAGGGGGTGCCACGGCCGGTACCAGCGGATAGGCCCGGCCCTCCCCTTCCCCCCATCCCTGCCCAGCTGGGACTCTCCTAGGGGCCAGGGCCGTATGAGTGTTGCCTTTACTTTGGCAGGTACCTGTATGTAAAACGTATTTTTGCCCTACAAAAGAACAAGTTGGTCAATCAAGTTTATTTTTCGAAAGCATTTTTTCTAAGAGGAGAGTGTGGACTCACTGTTGGGGCCTCTTGAACTAGAAGGTTATAGTCGGGGAATCCCATCTATGTCACTCTTCAGTCTTCAGAGCTTCACAGACTCCACGTTCCACAGTTTTTCCAGCAACTTTTACCGTGATGGCAAACGCCATGTGAAAGATGCACCCTGGATCTGTCATCTTTTATGTGCTGAAAGCGTTCTCGTAAATCTGCACGCATGCGTCGTGATCCCAGTTAAGGAAGTCTCATGTTCTTCGTGTTGGCCGTGGTTTATTTCTTCTAGCTCGATCCTTTTCAACGGGCGTCATAAAATACCTCAAACAGCTCTCAGTCCTTCAGGAAGAAATCAGATTTTCCCCCTTATCGTGCCTGTTCTGCACAGTGCACTACATTGTGTGTGGGTGAGCTAATGGTTCTCTTGACAAGACTGATGCGGCTATATAACGGCAGGCCTCCCCGTGATTCAGAGAGACTAGTGAGAGCTACTGGACTGACTCGAGAGACATGATTAGGGCTCGTTATCGTGATCGTTATTAATCGGGAAAGCTGGGTTTGACAGGGGGAGCGAGGGAGGAGGAGGAGGAGGAGGAGGAGGAGGAGGGCGGCGGTGATCCCAGGCCCGTTTCCTCTGGAAGGCTGAGGCCGGGAATGAGCCGGGCGAGGCACAGCGCGGGGGGGACAGCGGGAAGCACAGGCTGCAGGGGGTCACTTCCTCTCCTCCGGCTCTCTCTCTCTTTCTCACCCTCTCACTCTCGAAATGGTACTCTCTCTTCCTTTCACTCTCTCTCTTTCCTCACTCTCTTTTCTCTCTCTTCCTCTCCCCTCTCTTTGCCTTACCCTTCTTGGTCACTCTCTCTCCCTCACTCCTTCCTTTACCCTCTTTCTCTCTCTTTCTCTCTTTCTTTCTCTCTCTGTCTCTCTCTCTTTCTCCTCGTTTTGTGTTCTCTCTCTGTCTCCCTCTCTCCGTCACTCTCTGCTGTCTCACACACAGTCTCTCTCTGTCAGTAATCCTTCACTTATCCTATCCCCCTCCTCTCTCTGTTGTTGCAGATGCACATATGCATCCTGTCATATGCGGGGACTCAGAGGCAGGAGGAGTAGGGGGGTGGGGGGGTGTTAGAGGGGGGGGGGCAGGGGTGTGTGGGGGTCAATGTCAGCTGCCCGACTCGGCGCAGTCAGCTGAAGCGCAGCGCGGCGGCACAGGGAGGAAGTGGCGATGTAGGTCGGCCCAGGAATGTAGCACTGTATCAGCTCTCTCACAGAGAGAGAGGGAGAATTGAATTGAGAGAGACAGAGGGAGAGAAAGAGAGGGTGTGTGTATGAGACAGCAGAGAGGGAGAGAGAGAGAGAGAGAGAGACAAAGAGACAAAGAGACCAAACGAGAGAGTGTGTGTATGAGACAGCAGAGAGATAGAGAGAGAGAGGAGTATGGGTACACAGGGAGCCAAGGTGGGGCGGTGTGTGTGCGTCCGTGGACTGGACAGGGCAGCTCTGCAGGCAGCCGGTGACTGGACTGTGCTGTTCTGCGCTGGATATTCTATGCTGCTGTTGATCCCTGCGCTCCTCCGATCAGTAGGGGGGGGGGGCGCATCCCGCTCCACTCCCAGATAAGCGTGGTGTCGTGGGAACGGGTCAGGGGCGAGGAGCGCCACCCAGCCCGGCTAATGTGCCCCGTCCTCGCTGCAGGAGGGGGGGAGCCTCAGACTCACCGCAATAAAACTAACATTTGGGCATGGTCCCAACAGAGAGCTAAAGGGAAAGTGGGGGCTCCTGTTTTGCCAGCCTGGTTTTATGGTGGGGGTCTTGGGCCGTAAACAGTAGTCCGAGACTGCTGCTTGAAACAGGAGCATCACCAAAGTTTACCCCCCTCCCCACCGCCGACTGGCTACAACCGCGCTACCTCCAGCGTGTGTGGCCTTATATACTGTGTGTACGTGAAACATATTCTCCCTTGCACATTCCAGTGGGCTGTTCAGGGGGTTTTATCACTTTCTGCAGACAGGGGGCGTTACTCACATCCTGGCCAGGAGTCTATAAGACCACGAAGCTCGCGTGAAGATCTTTCTCAGGGGTGGATGGGCCAGGGACGTCACGCTGAGGTCAGCGAGTATCTCACAGAGGGCTTAGTGGCTGCTTGCGGTGGCGTTGAGAAATGGAGCAGCGGTGTCCCCCTGGTGAATTGTGGGATACATGCTTGGAATTTGGAGGCATTATGGAATCTGTGGAATTCAGGGAGGAGCTCTCAGACTCGGCTGGAACATTCCGGTCCAGGGGGAGGTTGGGATGACAGGGAACTTCATGATTCAGTCAAATCCAGATCACCGTCTCCGAACGCCAGTCGCTAGCGGATATGGAGGTCGCCCTCGCTCTGCCTCCTCTCTCACAGGCAGGGAGTTGCGTGACTAACATTAACATCGTTCGTCCCTCGGGGAGCCGCTAGCGCTACCTCCGTTTCCCCCCCCCGCTCCCCGACCGAACACAGTGTGTGGAGGGAGGGAGCGCTAATGCTAACACTAACACTGCCTTGATTCCCCCTGGGAAGCGGAGTGTTTTTGTGAAGAGCCCCTCAGAACGCAGTGGCGGGCCCACTCCCAAGCCCAGCGCGACGAGAGGGGGGCTCCATCTTGCTCGTAAATTCCGTAACTACATCTGAAGTGCAGGCAGTAAAGGTTCATACTTAAGTCAAGTGTAATTCTAGCCGTGAAATCAATTATTGATGCCTGTTTGCAGTTGGCCTCCTTGCTCTTTTCGGGGGGTAAGCGGGTGATGGATGCTCCTTTCTCCCCGCCCTATCTGCCAGGGGATGTCCTTTCTTGCCGGAGCCAAAGCCGATTCTGGGGCCTGACCCAGGGCTTCGAGCCTGAGTTGGAGATGGAGATGGAATCTGTGCTGGAGCGATCTCCAACCTCCTTTCTTCTTTCTTTTTTCTTTTTTTAAATTTATAGTTTCTAATTTTTTCCCGTTCTTCTCCCAATTTGGTTGCCAATTATACCCTCCATTTATTTCAATTACCCTCCCCCACGAGTCTGCCGCCCGTCCTCCGGGTAACGAGCCAATTTTTCCAGGCCGGTAGATCCGCCTCCTCCGAGACGGAACCCGACCACGGACGGCTTTCCTGCTCTTTGATGAACTTGTGCTGGCTCACCCTCCCCCCTGTCCCTAGGGCGGGCAGACAGACAGCCAAATGCTGCCCCCGATCGGGGCTGATGACCAGGGCCGGTCTGGTAGAGACACGGGTTTCGAACCGCCTTCCTAACAGACAGTGCACACCACACCGGACCAGCCGAAGACGTTGCATTCAGATTGTGCTCAACTAGGAAGATCGGACGACCATTTTTTCCACCCTCACCGTTAACTCTGCGTACAAGAGCATAAATGAAAGAGGAGGAACGGTAGTAGTTTTTAAAGTAGTAGTTTCATCCATTATGAATGTGTGAGCTTCTTTCCCGGATGCGAGAGAAGAGGTGCGCTAAGCGTTGGCGCTCTCTCTCTCGGTTTCAGCCGAGCTGCTGTGCGAAGCAGAGGTTAAACACCGTCCTGATGCTCGTAGCTCTGGGGAGAAGTGGAGAAACACCATAAGGCCATAAAACCCAAGCAGATGCCTGTAACAACAACAGCTTGAACATTGCCTTCTCTGAAGTTTTAACCTCATTATGTCTGTACAAGTTACAGTTTATAACAGTCGTAGGGATGGTAGTAGTTATAAATAGCAGTGGCCATTCTAATAGTACTTACGCTGTCGTAGTAGTAGTAGTATTGGTGGTGATGGTACTGGTGGTGGTAGTAGGTAGTAATGGTAGTAACAGTAGTAGTAGTGGTATTCCTAATATTAGTGCGTAGTTATTGTAGTAGCGGTAGTAGTAGTAGTGTAACTGAAGTAAAAAGAATATGAGAAGTTGTAGAACTGTAGTTGTATTTTTGCAATGTAAGATATGCGATAACTGGAGTTCCCCCTCCATGTTTGTAAAACAAAGAGAGCACAGTGTGTTACAGGGACACAGTCCTGCGGCTTGTGATGTGTAAGCACATCCTTTCGCTGCACAGTGCCTCGATTCAGAGGGCTTTACAGGGGCTATTTTAAAGCCGGTCACGCCAGCGGGCCACTCTTAAACATGGCTATAATGGCCAGAGACCGACATTCCGGGCATTACCCACAAGCCTCGGGGGCCTATGTTCTCCATTCAGCAGCTGTTGACCTTTGACCTTGTGATGACACAGCCCGGCTGTAACAATACCCATTGTGGAGAGTGGGCCAGGCAGCCCGCCCTCTCCTGGCTGTCCCAGACGGGCATCGTCAGGGCACTAGCCTGGAAATGCCAGGCTGAAGGGCCGGGCACCATCAATGCTGTCATCGGCTCGCCAAGCAGCAAAAATGCACACTCATCAAAGAGAACGCTGTTGGTTATGTTACGTTAGTTACACTAGTGTCCTTCTGAAAGGGCGGTTCAGCCGTTTTCTGTTGCTTTCAGCCCCATAGGTGGCCGTTTAATTCCAGAGCACAGCCACTGGTACCTTTATTAGAGAGTATCTAACACCGTTCATTGTCATTTATCATTTGTCAGTGGTTCTGTGTGGCTCAGTAGGTAGAGCGTGGCGTTAGCAACCCTTAGGTTGTGGGTTCAATTCCCACTGGGACCAGATATACTAAAAATGTATGCATTCATAACTGTAAGTCGCTTTGGATAAAAGTCTTGTTTTAGTTTAGACTGGTGCACATTTAGACCTGTTAGAATTGCCCAAACTATAAAGGATGTTGGACACACTCCAGGATAATCCTCAACACATTTTTATTTTAAATGTTTTTTGTTGTTGTTGTTGTTGTTTTTAATCCTAGAGCCAAGCAGAATTGTTGCCATTTACAACTTTCCCCCATTTCTTTTTGTTTGTTTGTAATGTGAATAACTCAACGTGGTAATAGGATTCATTTCGATCATGGTGTAAGACTATGTTTCCATCAGCTTCTTTACAGGATAGGGAATGTGCTCCAGACCCCAGGGCATTCTGGGAATGCAGCGTTGTCATGGCTTGGGTTTCACCCCAGCTCTAGCGGTATGTGGGAACGCAGTTCCCCCCCTCCATTAGCTGGAATATTAATAGCATTAATTGCACGGTGATCGTGTCTATTTTGGGGACCTGAAGTTTAGTGTGTCTGGGTCTGGAAATCCCGGCCGGCCGGCCATCATTGAAACGGTCGAATAGCGGTCGCCGTGCCAGTGGCGAGTACCGCCCTGACACAGCAGGCATCTGTGCCGAGCGGGTCAAACATGCGCACGCGAACGTAATCTCCTGCTTATAGCTGCGGGCTCTTAGTGCGAGGCCCTAAGCCCTAAGCCCTTTGGTGAGAGCTGAAATATAACGTCCGCAGGGCTCCCTCCGCGAGACGGAGAAATGATGAATGGTTTCCTGGTAACCAGTTTCTGAAGGCCTGCCATCCCCCCCCCTCTCTCTCTCTTTCTCCAGCGCTCTCACTCACCTGTTTGCAATTCTGCTGCATTCGATCACGGAGCAGATGGATATCGTTCCCCGTTGTCATCCTTTCTCGTGCTCGTACTCGGCTCGCGCAGTCGTATTTCAGTGGCTGCTATCGATATCGGACAGCCGCTCATCACACACGATCGCCGACAGACACCGCTGCGCTCGGGCGGCCTTGGGAACAGAAAAGCAGGGCTTGCGCTCCTTCTTATTTCCTTTGGCCTGATTTTATTTTAATCAGTCATGTTTAATCCTCTGCCACTACCACCAACACCATTGCCACCTCCCCCACCCCATGAAAGGGAAATAAATTAAACAAACATCAAGCTCAAAACTGCAGTAGATCTGGCCTGCATTGTGCCTACATAAAGTTCTGAAGGATAGTCACCAGATGTGGAAATGGGTTCTTTTTTATTTTACAAGGAACACTGAATGAAATGTCTATTAATAACATCCCTGGAGGATGAAACCCCCTCCTCTCTTTTTTCCAGAAAGCCGGTTTTCAGCAATATTTCCCCTGCAAGGGGAAAAGTGGATTAATATGACCTCAGGCTCTTGTAAACAAATCCTTATTATCTGTTTGTTTTGAAGGCTGCTTGAAGCCATCTGAAGCTCTGACGTGGCTTTACTTTATCAGTTCCGGCAGGCATTACAGCGGTCATAAAAATGGCATCGCTAGCACAAGCCTTGCGTGTGTAAAGTGGCCATTCCATGCCTTCCATGGGTACAGTGGCCATTCCGTGCCTTCCATGGGTACGGTGGCCATTCCATGCCTTCCATGGGTACAGTGGCCATTCCGTGCCTTCCATGAGTACGGTGGCCATCTGTGCCTTCAACCTTTATAGTGGCCATTCCGTGCCTTCCACCTTTACAGTGGCTATTCCACTCCCTTCTCTGGACCCTGCACACATACAGTCCTTTTAATCACCCAGAACACATTCTATGAGTACAGGAATCCCAGTAATATCACACTTCAACACACTACAACCCTTTTTGTGTTACTTTCTTATTTTTACTCAGTGGATGTGACGAGTAAAGCATAAATGTTCTTATATACAATTTATTCGTACAGTCAGATTTTTTTCTGAGGAAATTCAGGTTAAGTACCTTGCTCAATCATACAACAGCAGTGCCCCACTTGGGATTTGAACCTGTGGCCTGTGAGCTACAAGGCTACTTCCTGAACGTTTGTGCTACAGTAGATGCCCGTGGGATGCTGTGGTCCTGTGCGGTGAATGGGAAGGGAAAGTGTCATTTCTGTACGGCACAGGAGAGATGACTCTGTCATGCAGGTGCTTCCATCTGTGCTGTTGCGCTGGGACTGTCTGTTGCACAGGATGTGGAGTCTGGAAGAAAGGAAAGCAAAAAGGGAGAGTGAGGCAAGGGGGGTTGGGGGTGGGGGGGGTGGAGTTGTCAGTTCTTCCGTCTCTATTTTTTATCATGGAAGGCTGCCCCCTCTTTCTTAATCTCCTTTATCAGACAGAGGGAGCGAGAGAGAGGGAAAGGGAGGGAGAGGAAGACGAAGGATCATTTCCTCTTTTGATGTCTGCTCATCCCCACAGATGCACGTAGGCACATTGAGGCTCAGACCCTCTTATCGCCCATCGCACAGGGCCCAGGGGATTCTGGGAGTAGCCAGGTCTCTGTGGAGCACAATGGTGCAGTAAGGCTCCAGAGAAAGGTCGTGCAGAAAGGGTTGGTGCATTGTGGGAAAAGCTGTAAATAAAGCTTTGCTCTGAACCTATATTTCCACTGGTGCTACTGCATTTTCACTGTATATTTTGCATCTTGATTCCATGCCAGTCTTTTTATTTGTGGTTGCTGTCTGGTAAAACAGGCCTTTGCCCTTCCAGAGTCTAAATATATCCTTTAAATAAGCATGTGGAATGATGTTGGGAAGATGATCAGTGTGGCATACACACACACACACACACACACACATATGCACACACTAAACACACACACACACACACACACACACTAGCACGCACGCATGCACACACACACACTAACACACACACATATGCACACACATGCAAAGACATAGACAGACACACACACAAATACACACACACACACACACACAGAGACTCACACACACACACACACACACACACACACACACATATGCACAGACACACACACACGCACAAGTACACACACACACACACACACACTCACACACACATTTACAATCACACACACACACACACACACACACACACACATCACACACACACACACACACACACACACACACACACACACACAGTGCTTCTTTGCTGGGGCCCCCTGGTCTGTCCATCACAGATTCCCTGTGCCGTCATTCCGACCTTCTCTCACAAGGTTTTGTGTTCATGAAATTATGAAGGGCCCCAAAACCAGCAGAAAGCATGGTTTCAAGTTAATATGGAAGGCAACGCCAGCAAATGTACCATGAAATTACGCAAACCTCTCCATTGCGAGGGTTGCGATGGTCATTTGTCAGTTCGGCCTGTAACCTGATTCACTACCAGCGTTTTAAATAGCTGATGAGTTAGTGACTCAGGAATGCGTTCAGTGAGTGTATATGTGAGTGTGTGCATCTGTGTGTGTGTGTGTGTGTGTGTCATTGGGGAATAGGGAGAG
>JAINUG010000072.1:3750298-3752798 GCA_029706075.1 Aldrovandia affinis | reverse complement strand
GAGAGAGAGGGAGAGAGAGATGGGGAGCAAGACAGAGAGAGTGAGGGGGTTAGAGTATTTTGGAGAGAGAGTTAAGGGGAGAGGGAGAATGGAAAAGAGAGAGGGACAGAGAAGAAAGAATGAGAGGGGAGAAAAGAGTAGGAGGGTGTGTAATATAGTAATATTAATAATGAAGGGCCCTATTCAGAGATGATCAAATTAAGCGCCTGCTTAAGTTCCTCCAGTTAATGCATTGGTTGCATATTCACATATTCACTATGACTTCTGCTACGCATGTGCTTTACTTAAATTGGGCTTAGGGCCAGGAAAATGTAAAGGAATTGTGTCTGAATACCTGCCCTCGAATGGCTAACTATAACGTTTCAGAGAGTTTTGTTTCTATGGTGTTTTCAATTCAAGAGCCTCAATCCCTTTAAGGAGTGTGAGCCTTTAATTTAAAAAGAAAATATCAGGCAGATTTTACTAATTGTCCACTATTGCATGGAAATAGTTGGAAACTATGAATGGGCATTGACATATAGGATATGTATCCACTTTCAGGAGATGGGGGAGAATGAGAGAATGAGAGGGAGGGAGGGAGTGACTGAGAGCGAGATCCAGTGTAAAGTCGTTTCCTCCCCTTGGAGATTGAAGCATATTCATAAAGAATTTACAGCCGTGCTATTCTTAGGAAACGCAGTGGGCGCATTCCTGTGCTGCAGAATGTGAAAGCTGTGTTTGAACCTCAGTGCTCGGTAAGGTGTCCCGATGAACATTCTGCCTTTATTTAAAACCGTAAAGCAGCTGTTTACAGGGGCACAGCTGTAGACCTGGCATGCTGGCACCTCAATAACGTGCCCAGAGGTAAAAGAGGTCTGTGAAGGCAGTGAGGGAGTTTCATCATTTCAGGCGTGGAAGCACCGCGATGCAGAATCGTTCATCTGTCCTGTGACGGGTCGATTTCACCCTCAGGAGCCAGGAAAGGCAACGAAATCGCCGAATATAGTGTACAGCAGGGGTGGCCAACCCTGGTCCTGGAGGGCTACAGGGTCTGCTGGTTTTCGTTGTCACTCAGCGCTTAAGTGATCAATTAAAGAGGTTGATCACACAGTTAACTCACCTCACCTGGCTTCCTGGGTCTGAACTGGCTGTTGATTTTAAGGTGAAAACAAAAACCAGCAGACCCTGTAGCCCTCCAGGACCAGGGTTGGGGACCCCTGGTGTACAGTAACGCTGCCTCCCACGCGTGTGGCTTTGGAGAAATGTTTGCGTCAATATGCCGTACATCATAAACGTCACCTTTCCGCGAGAGCGGTCCTGACCCGCTCACAAATCTCCTCACGTTCCACGGGCACAAGTCCGCATTGTTGTGGAATGTCATTCAGCGAACGCGGAACCCATTTTCGACAAACAAAGGGCCGTTTTCTCCCTTTTTCTTTTTTCTTTTTTTGTTGTTGTTTTTTTTGTGAAAGGGCGAGAGGGAGAACGGTACGGCCAGCTTTGGTGTCGTTACTCACACCGCCGCCCCCCATTGTGGCCCTGAACAGTGCATCTTTGTGGGAAGGGCCCTGGGCCAGTGTTTGGGTGGGGGGCCCTGCGCCCTCACTGCCACCAATCTCTTAGGAGGGCAGAGGGGGGGGGGGGGGTGTACGGTGCCCCCTGGGCCAGGCCTCCGGGTGCTGGCCAGCCAGCCAGCCCTCTCAACACGGAGCAACGGATCCAAACTGTGACTCAGTGCCCCCCTTCCCCGCCCCTCTCCTCTCCTCTCTCCCTTTCACCGCCCTGCTCAAAGGGAAGGAAAAGTATGAATGCCACAGTCACAGAGACAAGATGAGAAGGCTTTCATGCGGGGGGGGTGGGGGGGGGGGCTGTTATTCAGATCCTCCGCCGTGTCGTCTAATTTCAGCGAGCCGCGGAGGTACGAGATGCGGCTCGAGGGGGCGGTAAGCGCCGAGCCCGGTCCACACATGTAAACAGCGTGTAAACAAACAGGGGAAGATGAGAAGGCGTGGGCCAGTTATTGGAGCCGCAGAAATGAGAGCCATCTCCTCCCTTCGCCGGCCTCCACTTGCGGCGAGATTACAGAGGAGGGGACGTGAGTCATAGCAGCGTTCAAGGAGTCTTTTCACCAGAGAGACCAAAGGAAGACCACAGCGGAGGGGACCGTGCCAGTTTGGTCCTCTGCCCCACTCCCATCCGCTTCAAGATGTTAGTCATGCTCTTGAGCTAGCACAACCACTGCTAAGACCCAGGGCTGTAAGTGGACCTTGCGATCTGTTCCATTGCAGGGTATTGATTGGCCAGACCATTGTACGGTTCTATGACTGTGCACCTACGAACGTGTCCTGCAATTCCACAAAGTGCCAGACGGATGAATATATGCAGAGGTACTGTCTCCTGACTAAGGGTCTCTCTCTATCCCTCTTTTTTTTTGCAGATCATGCCCCCTAGATAGCAGGGCTGCCCGGAGGACAGGATGCCCCCCCGGAAACGGACACGCCCCGCTCTGGGGTTTCTTTGC